>ML799391.1:305942-335760 GCA_009831015.1 Picea engelmannii
TGGTGGCTATGTTCAAATTTGAGTCTTTAACACATAGATCCACAGTGCATTTTTGGTGGCTATGTTCAGATTTGAGTCATATTGGCATGGATCCACAGTGTATGTTTGGTGGCCATGACCTGTCTTACTTGACATGGATCTTTGCATGTTAGCATTTACGCTTTGAATCATTTGTATTATGAGTATGGGAATTCCTACCTCAGTGATGATATATTATTGTACTGTATTTCCTTGTTTGTTGGCAGGTTTCCGACCGATTGTTCCTTGTTCCCTACACACACTCGACAAAGTATTTCATCTATCACTCTGTTCTAACTTCATACTTTGGTGGACTCTCTGTTACAAATTATTTTCATCATCCCTATGATTGTTAATGATGTAAACCTATATGTTGCCTTCAGAAGGGTCAGTGGCCTGAGTTCCTAAAGAGAGAAGGGAGAAGAACTTCTCCTGAGAAAAGAAATTGTTTTTTTCTATGTAAAAACCTTATAAAAAGGGAAGTTCGCAGTTTTCTATATAGGCAGGGTGCAAGAACGACCCATTCTCGCAGGTTGCACTATAGCCAGGGTGCGAGGTGTTCGCAGGTTGCTCTATAGCTAGGGTGCGAACATTCCAGCACGTGGGAAAAATGAGCATTTTCTCGAATCTTCTAGAAGGAGAAGCTTCTATGGTGAGGTGGCATCCGAATGGTTTGGATCTTAATCGCTTTCATGATTTAATGGGATCATCCTAAACTCCTCACCTTATCTTCTTCAACTTATAAAAGGAGAGGAGTTCTCATGGAGAAAGTTAGCTTGAGCTTGGGTTAGCTTTGTTGGTTCTTGAGCTTGTTAGCTTTGGTTGGTTTGGAATTATTAGCTTGGTTGGAGTGGATTTGAGATTTGCTTTGCCAAGATAGATTGTGAATATCATCAGATCAATGCTCTCAGAATTCTTGGAATCAAAGTGTGTGGGGAACGAAGGACAGTTGGAAGGGACCTTACGACATCAAGGCAATGGTTGTAATCTCTCTTTCACATTTAATATGATACAGTAATATGATTCTTTCCTTTAAATCTTGTTGTGTTTTATTGTATGATTCCTTGATCACATACATAGGTTTATATTGATTTTATGCTATCGCTATCACTTTGGTTGGTTTGTGTTGTTTTGATCTTGACTGCACAAGAGCACTGGAGTGAAGCGGGAGCAACAAAGACTATAGGAAGCGATCATAAAGTATGTCCATGATTCTTGCCTCTTAGTAAATTCAATATTTAAAACTTAAGGAAAGTGTCATATTCTGTTTTGCTTTGTTCTAGATCCAGGTGGATCTAGGGAGATCAGTTTGTGTCCGCACTTACGGATTAATCCTAAAACAGCTAATCAAAAAGCTAACAAAACTCATAATAATAAAAAAACATCTAAAGAGTAGAGAATGCAAATATGTTAATGAACATGATGTCAAGAGAATCCGACCCATCTGAATGAATCCGGTGCATAGCATGGAAAACCCCTAACTAATTTTCATTTCATCGCTTGTGAAATCACCAATGCCCAGACAAGTTTGTAGTGGGGAGTAATATGCAAAATAAAATCAAGCAAGAAAATTTTTATATTTGTTGATTTGTTTTTAAATTGCAATGGGAAAATCACACAAAATCAAAGTAACAAATTTCAATCACCATACATAATTTTTTTTCATTTTGCAATTTTCAATCTCTGTGCAATCCAAGTAAATAAGAATTTTAGGTTCAAAGATTGCTGCAAATGAGAATATGAATCTACTCTATCTTCACAAGTTGATAGTCACTTTTTCGCGCGCTCAGAGGGTAGAGGGACAAAAAAAAATATTCCATCATGAACAACCTACTATATTCTCCTTCTTGACAATGGTTGCTTGGCAACTGGTCGTACTCAGCAGTTTTAGAACCATTTCCTGCACCAAGGAACACTACAACGAAATATTTCATTCACACAAGAATAATAAACTACACATCAAAACCATAAAGTTTAAATATCAATCTATTGGTTGATGAATAATATATCACTGCATGCATATCCTTGGGTGATCTTCCACAATGTGCCTTCCGAGTAGCAAAGGCATCACTAATCCTTCCCAACTGGGATCCATGCTACTGAATGAAATAAAATCATGCAACTAGATTCAACTCTTATTTAAACAAGCAACGAGACAAGCAATGTTTTACCTCTACCACTACCACTGGTGCGTCTGGGAATCGGCTACAGCATAGTCTATCATTATTTCCACCATTCAATATGCAAGGTCAAATATCAAATTCAATGGTAAAAATAATTTGCAACCACTGTTTGGACGGGACCGAACCCAAAACCACATTGTTCTGAATGGATTGTGTTATCACTCCAAGAAACTCCTTAGGGTTGTAGGCTAAGGATGCTTGGTAACTTCAAAATAATGTGTAGGTATGCTTGGAACAATGGGGTCTTTAATGATCAATGTAATAGACAACTCATCACACATCTAAAGAAACGGTGCTTTCAGGAAACAATAATCAGATCAAGTAATTTGAAAGGAGGGGATGAAGAACATTAATCTTGATTGCCAAGTACAACTGAATGTAGGGCTTAATGCAAGATAGAAAGGAATCATTCACTTCAAGTCTATGATCTCAATAAAGAGATAACAGTCTTCATAAGCTAAGATAAACTGAAATAAAGTACAGAAAGGGAAACATGAATTTATTTGATATTGAAAATGAAAGGAAACTGTACTTTTACTTGTAATTAAGAGCCTATACAATAGCACAAGAATATTCCCAGTTTGAACCCTTGTCTCTTAGAAAAGATAGGCATTTATAGCCTTTTACAATCAGTTTTTAAGATCCTAAAAACTTGGATCTGTATCTAAAAATAGCAATTCAAATTTAACTAAGCAACTTGATAACAAAGACTTAATGACTAGACTAGCATTCGAATTGTCTTCAATCTCAAAATTTGACATCTGTATTCTTCAGCTTCTGGAATCTGTGGTGTCATGAAACATGGCAGAGGCACCTGTCTTGGCAGTTGGATCTCTTCGGTTGTTTATATTCGATGCTTTAGGAGATCGGTTTAGCATGTGGTTCTCAAAAACTCCCACGAATCTCTGATGCAGAGTATTTTTCGATCAAGTTGCTAACCCTTTAATACTCTGGAACCTCTTTAAATCCTGTCAAAAATGACCTGCTCCATCCTTAGCTTTCAAGAATGTTTTTTCTACTTTCACCAGCTAACTCACCTTATGATTCGCTGGTTAGCTGGTGAAAGCGCTGCCTTTCACCAGCTAACTGGTTGTAAAATTTCCCTGTGCACTGGTGAAAGCTATGCCTTAGCCCAAAATGAACTTTCACCTCCAAAACTGTGATTCCATCAAAAACTCAATGTGTCTCTGCTTTATCCCCTTGCATGTTCATAGCAACCTGAGCTAGCACCTGCAAATCTGGGTGTGACTTTTTCTTTTGCTTCAATTTTCTAATTTTCCTTTTAAGGTGCTTTGTTAACCACCATAGACTGTTATAGTCTTTGGTGATTTTCCTTTTCCTCTTCTTTTCCTTGACACTTTCACGAGCCATCTTTTCAAATGCAGCATTTTTTTCTGCGAAGTTGTCAGACAGAGTCTTGTATCTTTCCTTTATTACTCTCTCTAAGACCTCCTACTAAGCGATCACTTCTTTGAGTTGCTTGATTTTCTGTGTTTTATTCGACTTAGTGCTCTTTGATGTTTCCCCTTCCTCGATGTGAGTGAAGGTCTCACAATTCTGTGCAAACTCAATGGAGTGTTCAGGACTCTTAATGGAAGGTGTTGTGCCTCTTTCATCACCTTTATGACAAAATAAGAGGTGCTTGCAAGCTCAGTTGGGTCTGCTGAGCAGGACAGCTGTAGAGAAAAGAGTTAGAGAAAGAAAAACAAAAACTAAGATTAAGAATTAAACTAATAGATGCAATAAAAATTAAAATCATGAGCATAGGGACATAGAGATAACAAGAACAAAAAGACCCATGTCACCAATGTTTGAGTCTAATCTATTGATGAAAACAAATCACCAAGAAGAAAGGGGACTATGAGTCCCTTCTTCCTCCTAGGGAAGGCTCTTGGACCCTCACTAGTTGGCTCTTCTTACAACAAAGAAAATGGAAAATGGTGATGAAAGAACTCTTTACAAATCCACTCAATGGTGAGATGGATTGTCCAATGTAATGGTGCCAAAGTTCTCTTGTCAAGGATGGAGTCATGTTGGCAGCCAATCCATTTTTTTAATTTCTCTTAAAAAAAAAAGCTGCCTACACCCCTTGTCTCATTAACGACAAATCATCGTCGCATTGAGCAACTAGACATTTGTTTCATTTTTACGACAATTGCAATTTGTTTTCAATTCAGTTTTCACAACTGAAAGTGTGAAAACACCTCTTTCATTGTTTGGACTGTCGTCGTCTTTTATTGATTTTTCCGAAAGACACTTGACCATTGGTTTATCACATGACTGCAAAAGATTTTTCAAACTTATGTCCTTTGGCCTACTCTTACCTTGATTGCGCATTTGGATCTGTTGGATTACTAAGCCATTGAGCATGAAGATTTACTGGTTTATTTGATCCTATAAAGGTTTTGATTGATTTTGATCTTATATGCTTTGATCCTTATTTCTATGAGCTCTTGACTCATTGATTATATGAGATTTTTGGTTGCAATGTTCTATAAAATTTGAAATATAAACATTTGAATGTGCAACAAATGCATTGGCAATATTATAAGGTTGATTTGAGAATAAATGACATTGGTTTGAGTTCCACAAAGGCGCATTGATTAATCTTTTTGGATTTCAATTTTATAATCGATGTTCGGTATATTGTTTTGTGAGTTGATATTACATTGAACGATCATAGTTTCAAACTATGCATTGGCATGATTGAATTAATATTGGTTTAAAACATTTGATTGACACGACAGATCGTTGGTTAATGTTAGATGTCATGTTGGATTGAGCTGAACGCTTGGCGCATGATTATAACACATGGTGTTGGTTCTATTTCGGATGGATGGCACGTTGATATGGTTGTACACCTACTTGGTTGGCCGATACATATGGTTTAAACGATTATGATTATGGATGGAACAACACTGTACACAGTCATTAACACATTGCATGGCGGTGGTAATCCCACCACCTTCGCATGCATGCAGTTAATTCCTGCCTCTTTGAGCGATGAAGCTGTTAAACCCTATCGTTTTTTGACCCTGTGCATTGTTTTGTTCAAACCAAACCCCACCATGCACAGAAGCCATGGCTCCTGTCGTAAGGGCCGAGCCCAATGGGTGCCAAGCACTGTTAATGTTTGATGGTGTGTATAGCGACCTGGAAAATCTTTGGTGGCTCTCTTTCATAAAGAAGTTTGATGGTTATAACCTCACTGTGGCTCGACAATTTGCGTTATCATTCGATGGCTGCCGAGCCAAAGTTGGAGATGTCCATCTTGAAATCACTGAACAGTTTCTCAGCTCGGAAACCGGCCTGCCTGTCACAGGACAAAAATGGTCGAAAAGTTGCAAGGTAGATGATGTTCCGTGGACATTACTGTTCCAATCTCACACAGTGAACTCCTGCGACAGAGGTTTGCCTGCAAAAATGTTGAAACGCCGCTAGTATGATCTCCTGATGATTATCAAGCAATTCGTTACTTGTGAGGGCAGGTACGGGTTCATTTTCTTGTTTCACCTGCGTTTATTGATGGTTTTTATGGGTTTAGAACTAAGTATGCCGCACTACCTGCATAGAAGTTTGTTCAAGATGGCTAAAAGGTACAAGCGTAGCCAAGCTGACACCAGCCTCTTCCATTTGGGGTTGATTAAAATGATATTGGTTTATGAATTGGGGTTACGTCGTGATTCTTGGCATGATTTTCTCAGCCGTAATGGCTTTGAAGAATCGAACCCTCCACAGGTCGATAAGCCCATGGTGACCGAAACCCCTCCTGTTCCCCCTGTGCCTTATAGTGTTTTGCTACCCAAACCTAAACGCGATTCACTTACGAGTTTGCCCATGGTTGTGACTAAACAGGTTGAAATTGATAAACCCACGACCAATCGGCCTAAAGCTAAAGCTAAAACTAATGTTAGAGGCAAGAAAAATGCAAGGTTGATCTCTCGCATGGCGAGGAATAAAAATAAACCCCCTGCTAAATCAGAACCTATCGTGGTCAGCGAAGACTCTGATTCAGAGATTGAACATTTTCTCGCCGAAGAGTATCCTTACTCAGAGGGCTTGTGTAGCAAACCTCCTTATGATTTTGTCAAGAATTTACCTCCTTGTCTACGGGATAACCCTGACTTCCCTGGTATTGAACCACCCCATGGAACCCTCGGTAAATCGTTGAAACCCTCGACTGCTCAACCTATTGCTCCACCTTGCGATCAGTGTGGGTTGTGGTTGGAGAGGTACTACTTGGATGTCCCAAGGTTGCAATCCAAAATCCACAATTTGGAAAACCAAGTGGCAAAGCTCACTGGTCAGAATGCAAAGGTGCAACCCAACGACAAGAAACAACGAACTACTGGTTCAATCCTGTTCAAAAATGTCGAATCTGCCACGACAATTGCCAATTCAAAATTGACATAGTCTCAGCAACTGCGATGGTATAATTTTCACTCATTTATATTACACTCTGTGTACATATTTCACCTGCTCTGTTACATAAGCATGCTTTGCTGTTTATGATTTTTGTTTTGATGAATCAATTTTCGTTATAGTTTAAGATTCGATTGGATTTGGTTTTGATTCGATGGATCATCAAATATATATGATTGTTCAAATTTAGTTCGATGCTCTGTTAATAAGACAAGTTTTTAATATTTTTAAAAATAGACTGTTGTTGGTATTTCAATTTTTGAATACAGTCAATGATATGATTTGAATTAGTTATGAGTAAATATGATTGATAAATGGGTTAACTATTTTTGTCTTTCAACCAGATCTGATACTTATTCGATTCTCATTATTGTTTGAATTGGATTCTTCTCACAGTCGATATTGTTTCTATAATTAACTCAGTAAAGATTCGTGTTGATTATTGCCCAGTTCATGAATTCTCTCGATTTTATCGCGTCTCTGTCTGTTGACTGTGTGGTGATCGAACATGAAGATTTTTGAGTCGATATTCATGGAGTGTGATTTCATCCGATTACAAAGGAAGCTATTTACATATCGTGCCTTTAACTAAGCGATATCAATCTGTTGTTATGATTATAATTGGTCAAAGATAGTTACAACTCAGCGAACGAAGTCTATGGCTGGATTCTATGGATACAGTTATGCATGAAATCGTGATGGTTTTCTATATTTGTGATGGATTAAATGATATGAATCTTATGCAAATCAATAATGATTGTTTTGTATCTCATACAATTTGGTTTACCATTGATTGCATTTATGAAACAGTCTTGTTAAGATTTGATTCGATTTTATGTCAATTGGAAAATCAGAGCATTCTTACCCTGTCCCGATTGCATTCTTTTTTATTTGATTTAATTTAAGGAATAATTGAATCATTAGTAATTAGTTTTGGATTTGATTTTATTTGATTATATCTAGTCATGTTTCCTATTTTTGACTAGCTACAGAATCAGATGATTCTGTAGCTGAGTCTGTAAAATCAATATTTCTATTGTTTTCATAGTAAAACATCCTTCTAATTTGATTTTTGTGTTCTATTGCAGGCAAATTCGAATTGGCAATAGATATCATGAGCAGTTAGGGGATGATCTACAGATTTTACTTGCATTTTATTTCCTTAGTTTAGTAGATTTTGGTATTTTTCCCAGATTTTGTAAAACAATTTTCTATTATTCACAAGGATGTTTTACCTTGTGAGAAACCTATATAAACCTATGATTTTGTAATAATCATCATCCTCAGTTGTGGGAGAACAAGGATATGTAATTCTGATTCAAACTGGAGCAGAATTGATGTTTTGTCATAGCTTTTGCTTTTCAATATATCAAAATTGTGTTTCAAGTTTTGTATATCATTTTGTTTATGGTTTAGTATTACTTTGCTATCTAAATCAAATGCAAATGATATAATTTATTTACTGTTATACATATCTTGTTGCTTCCAAATAGATAAAGGACATAACAATTGTTGATTCATTTTATGAATGATAGCTTTGTCTTCTTCAATAATTGAATTGTTACATAAGTTTTCTGCATAATAGGTTTCCCTTATTGCAGAGATTTATCTTCAGAAGATTGTTATGATTTTCTTTTATGTCTTGTTTGTCATGTAAAACACTTCAAGGAGCAGCATAGCTGATCGTTACCAAAAATCTTAAGGACTAAACGGTGTGAATTTCTTCCTCCAAACAACTTAAGAAGTCATCCTACACAGGGCAGACTTGGAGCGTTTCCAAGTCAATTAGTTAGATGTTTACTGTTTTTATTAAGTAGTTTAATATAAATGATAGTTTAGTTAGATTTATATTACATTGTTTAATTTCAGTAATATATATTAGATTGTTTAATTTCAGTAGTTTGTATTTCTTTTTCATAAAATACAAAAATCAAAAAAGAGATCCATGGCTGTCTTAGGGCAGAATATACATGAGTTTTGTAGGTTTTAATCAAATCTGTAGATTGTTTATAGTGTACATTTGTGAATAAGAAATATTGCAGCTGATAATTAGGTAGTTGATTTGAGTTATTATAATCATAATTAGTATCTTGTATATATAGTAGTTAGTAGTTTATAGTTAGATTAGTGTAGTTAGTTTAGTTTGCTTTATTAGTTTCTAGTTTCCTTTATTAGTTTAGTTATTTTCCTTTGTTTTATTAGTTTCTAGTTTCCTTTAGATTACTTAGCTCAGATCAATACTCTCTTTGGTTTTCATAGAAGACCTTAGAGCGGCCAACGGAGCTGTTAAACTCGTCAGGGTGGTCCATTCCAAACGGCTTGGGTTATTTAGACAATCCTGGACCGGTTCCACTCTCCCAGTTGACGGACGGTCAATTTCGCCCGTCAACAAGTCCTTAAAAAAATATAGGCAACATAACATTACTTTGAATTCCTTGAGAAAATGAGGTGCATTCATGGCTTTTTAGAGCATTGCATTGGGTTATTGTGTAATTGCTTTGTAGTGTGAAAAGAGGCAATTTAGGGCATTATTAGGTCTTTAACAAGCCCACCAGTCGAATCCAGCCCAGATTTGAGGGTCAAATTGGCTTGGGAGCTGAACCATAAGTGGTTGGGAGGCCGACCACTTTCATAAATGCATCATTTAGCAGGTGCACGGATTTTTGCACTAACAGTGGCGCATTGTGCGCATATGCGCGATCTCTACGTTCCTGTTCCGCGCATGTGCGCGTGCGCCCAATGTTTGCAAAGCGCTCTTCAATTTTTCACTACTTTGTATAGTTTTTTGACCTTTTTGAATGATGTGGTATTAATTCAGGTTCATGAATGACTTCATTATTGGTTGACGATGTTGAGTTCTTGTAACCATGTGCGGATGAAATTTCAGTGATAACAGATGCCCCATGATGGATGAGGTTAGGAGCATACATATAGCCGAAATCCATCAATGTTTCTTCTACTGAGAATGTTGTTGTAAGAGAGAGTAATAGTGTGATTTCCCAGAGCGATCCGTTGGAGGGAAAAAGGAACCGATAGGACCCGACCTTCTATGAGGTGCACAAAATAGAAAACTGTGTACAAACGAGGCGGGCATGCCCCATGCTCGTGTCATGTAACTCTGAAAAAAGACGACTGAAGTGTTGGTGTAGAAAACGGCAGTGCCCTCGAGGGTGGTGATGATAAGGGCAGAAGACAATTCTGCAAAGGAACATACTCTGAATAGTAGGCAGTGATCGCGGTAATAAGTAGCAGCGATGATGTGGGCATTGATAGCCCTGCCAAGTTCAGAGGTCTTCAGCAAATGAAAGAACTAACTACAATAGTCACAAAGTAAGACCCACCGTAACATGAGAAAGTGTTGGCGTCAAATGTTATGGGGGTCAAAGACAACAGGGAGTAATGGTGTTTCACCCTGTGCCATCCGAGATCTCTCATTGAATGGATAATGAGAATCAAGATACTGTCCCTCTTCTGGAAAATTGTGTTGATGTCGAAAAAAGGGGAACGTGACTCCCAGAAGCAAAGGGCTTTTGGAAATCTACTGAGGTGAGGAAGTGGCAGAGGTACATGGATGAAGTCAAGAAGTGGGAGGACTCAAGACTGCCCTTGGTTGGAGGATGTATGAGATAAATAGTGGTCGCAACCATGTAACGAGGTCGAGTGTCAGGGGGACGACAAGACTGGTGATAAGTTGTGCCAGAGGCGGGACAAGGTGAACAAATTCAGAGGGTAGAGGTAAGTGACCTGTGGGGTACTCTGAAGATATGGACGATGCCATCAAGGGTAGATGATAAGTAATGCTCCAACCAAGGGTGACATGGGTTGCGTTTGGCCAAAAGGGGGGAAGCAGGTCACCAAAGGTGACGAAAAAAAATATAATGTAAGGACTGGAAATAAAGGCCTTTGTACAATAAATAATGAATAATTGGGGATAAATGTACAAATACAGAAACAGGTTCCCCAGTGTGATATGGGTGGCCCACGTAGGGCATAAATTGCTTGAAAAACTAATGAAGGGTGGGGGCCCCATTGGTTTGTTTCTGTATGAGGTAGGTGAAATGAAGGTAGGTTCGTAGATGGGCAAACTGATTGTGGATGAAATGGAGGGTTCATGATACTGCGGAGGGGCAGGTAAAAAATAGAACCGTAAAGAGATAATCTGGGAGTCCGTGTGGGAAAGCTATCAAAATGAGGAGAAGGAGTATGTGGCTGATTCGCGACATGATGAACGACTATCGGGACTCCCATCCCTAAAGGGTAAGGAAAAAAATAGCATGAGTGTCAAAAAGTGGCAAAAGGTGCTATGAATGGGACAACTCATGTGGGTAAGAATGCTACTGGGTAACAGTACCGAAGATACAAATGGAGGTGTGGGTACTGCAAAGACTGGAATGGGGATCCTAGAGGCCAATATCAGAGGGTGTGACTGGAAATGTAAATGTGATACAACGGGAAAGACTACATGCCAGTGTTGAGTATATACCTGAAGGGGTTGTGTCGATGGATGATGATCAAGTACCTGCACACATGAAAACCAAATACCCAAAGTGAACAATATCTGAAGAGAAGCAAGGATATGAACATGTATTTGATAAGTGTGACTATGCGCATGTGTACCTGACCATGGTATGAGAGAAAAATAAGGCGCCCCGGGGGCGCAGGATGAAAAGTGACCCAGGGACTGTTGTGATGTAGGTGATGGGATGATGATCCCGTGGCTGAAGACGGATTGAAAAATGGACACCGTGGGCTCCCGGAATGGTGAGTGGAAGTTTGGAAAAAGGCCTATATATAGTTGTAGGGCCCACATTGCCACCTCATTTGTACCTGCTGCAATAGTGACTGGACGAGTAGTTTTCAAGGGATATTGGGAGATTTTGGGAGGATGAGGCATCTGATTGAGGATCTGCGAGTATCAGGTTAGTGGTCTGATCATCCTGCATAGAAATAGGTTTAAAATTTTTGGGCAGGGGCTGTACAGAGGACCGTACAGAGGTATTTAGGGGGTATGGGCCCCACATGCGTGTGCGATCCGATGATAGGCGCGCATATGTGCATGCCTGTACACTGGATATATGCATATGGATGCACAGTAGAGAGAGTTTAAGGCACGCTCGAAGGGCGCGCCTGTGAGTTGAACAGGCGCGCACCAGTGTGCGTCTGTGGGTTGATCAGGCGCACATATCTGCACACCTGTATGGTGAATAGGCACGCATAGGGGCATGCTTGTGAAACAAACAGGTGCGCAGTGATGTACACCTATGTAGTGAACAGGCGTGCATGCGTGCGCACCTGTGTAGTGAACAGGCACGCATGTGTGCGCGCCTGTGGGTAACAAAACCGTGCCTAGGAGGTAAGGTTGGGGTGTATAACAATGAGTCTTTTTTATGCTGTGGATGGTTTCTTGAGAAGATATAGGGCTCTGTGTTGTCTGTAGGTGGACGGTGGTGACGATGCCAGTGGGGTGGCGAGAGCGAGACTGGGCTCAGTTGCGAGACGTCGTGGCCATTGAGGAGCCCGGTGTGCGTGCGACTTTGGCAACCTGTGGGTTGCTAAATTTCTTTGAGTGCCCGTTGATATGGGCACAGGAGTATCTATTACAGTTCCTGATCCAGATGTGGAGTCTGGAGCTACACTGCTTCCTCGTGCGAGGAGAGCAGATCCCCTTCACTGCGGTGGCGGATGTATATTCCATTGAGTAGACTCTGAAGTTGCCGTAAATTTCGGGGAGGTGGAATTTTGGTGATAGCTTGGACTTTGAGGGGGTCCACGGTAATACCTCTTTGGGAAACAATAAAACCGAGGAGGCACCCTGCGGTGACACAGAACACACACTTGAGAGGATTCAAGCAGATGTGGTACTGACGACACCGCTGAAAGATGATTCGTAAATCATCAATATGCTGGGTGCGTTTCTTGGATCGAGCTGTGAGGTCGTCCAAGTAGGAGAGGATGATTTTAGCCAGATCGTGGAAGATGTATGTCATCACTCGCAGGAAAGTTACACCAGCATTCTTTAAGCCGAAAGGCATGACACGATATGCAAAAGTACCCCACGAGGTAGTGAATGTGGTTTTATACTGATCGGCTGGGTGGATTTGAATTTGGTTATAGCCAAAGAATCTATCCATAAAGGAGAGAGCTTTGTGGCTGGCGCAGTCATCAATAATTTGATCGATGGAAGGCGTTGGAAAGTTGTCTTTGGGACATGCGTTATTGAGATCGTGAAAGTCTGTGAAAACGCGGATAGTGCCCTATTTTTTGTCAATGGGTACAGGGTTGGAAACCCATGAGGTATAAGCGATAGGGTAAATAAACCCGACAGCGCGTAATTTGTCAATTTTGGGTTTGATAGCTGCGGCTTTGGATGGGTGTAGATGTCATTGTTTTTGGCGAACTGGTGTGATGTCAGGCCAGGTGTCGATGCAATGTTCAACAATAGAGGGATCGAGTCCAGGAATTTCCGTGTATGACCAGGCAAAAATATCCCTATATTCCTGGAAGAGGGCTTTATATGCATCGATTTCCTGAGGAGTGCAAGTAGCTCCCATGATGATTTCTTCGACGATGACATTTTTAATGGAAATGTCGATTTTGATGGTGGGGGAAATGTTGGCCATATTACCTTCTTCAAAAGCATCAGGGGAAGGAATGGGATTGTTGAACCAATCGATAGGCCCTGATGGGATAAAATCCTTGGTTTCGATCGCGTAAATGGGGTTTTGGTTAGGAGGCATGGGGGCTTCCTATGGAAAGAAGAGTGCGCGGTGGTGTAGTGCATCCCGGGGAGAGTCTAGGTGATTTATCTCTTCTAGTATTTCCTCGTCGCATTGGAAATTTCAGGAATACAAGGGGTCGTGAGGAGTGATCTCGGTGACAGTGTGGTTGCCACCTGATGAAGAAGCAGGGGGAACAATGCTAGGAGATGGGGAGGGTTCACTCGACATAAACCATATATTGAAGTACTGAGGGGTACCCGTGGTGGTTGGGTGGAGAGTGTCTGTAGGGGAATGAGTAGGAGAGTTGGGGGGGTTGGGGGGTAAATCCTCAGATACGTCATCTAAGAACCATGGAGGTGTTAGTAGTGCCTCGGGCTCGGGAGAAATGACATGAAGATCCTCTGGTGACGAGGTAATGTCAATTATCGCCTCTGTGGGTCGGTGAAGCAGGGCCAATTGACGTTTCCTGTATTCAAGGATCATAGGACACTAGTATGTAAAATGAGATAATGAATCGTAGAGAGAGCAAGGGCATCTCATACGTTCATTGACTGAAGTGATGACATAGCGGATGTCAGTGATATTTGTTGACGAGGACATAGCAGGACTTGGGTTGTTCTGGAAGTTCTGGCGTACAGTGGCTAATGTCTGCCGAAAGCATGGCAGGGCTAGGCAATGATGGGTATAATGGACATACTCGGAACATATAGCACACGCGTATTTGGTCCTCAACCCTTTACTACTGGAAGGGTGGGTGGTAGTGGTGGGATTAGCAGTAGTAGCGGGTGTTGTGGGAGTTTGATTGAGGGGGATCAAATTTCGTAGTTCAAGTAGTGATGGACAATTGTTGGTTTGGTGGCCCTCTTTCTCACATAGTGCGCAAGGTGGTGGGATGCGTTGAGGAAGGGGAGCAGTGGGCTCCTTCTTCTTTCTCCTGCCCCCAGCTGTAACAGGGGGATTAGTGAGTGGGGGAGTGGTGGGGGTAAGGATGGGAATTGTCATGGGGATTCCTTCCTGTGGGGGAAGGGATGGTCGAGGGACCATCTCAAGTGGGTGTAAATACCACACTGGGATTGCTAACACCATATTAGGTAGTGTGAGTGTTGCGGCTACCTGAAAAGATTCTATACCAGGTGGAGGGTAAAAGAAGGGAATTTGAGTGAGGGGTTGGGGAATTGTCTCCTAAACTGGACTATGTCCTTGGGGAGAGGTGGAATCGTGGACTGATGGGGTCGACGAGTGTCCATGGGGGTTTTGAGGAGGGGTTTTTGTGATGACTGGGACGTCAGATATGATGGAAGCCTCTGTAGGAGGAAGGGTATCCTCTATGTGAGTTCAGTTAGATGATATGACACATACTTGATTAGTAGGATGAAGGAGTGGTGGTGCTCCATGGTATGTCCCTAACAAGGATGGATCTTTAAAAATCCCAGGACCCATCTCGACGAGTGGATATGCGTCTTGGTTTGTGTGGATGAGAGGAAGAATGTTATCGAGGTTGGTAGATGGGTTAGGCTCATAATGTGAGACTTGGTCGATGGTCACGATCTTCCCATTGTGGGGGAACATCATTGTCTGAAAGACGGAAGATGCCACTGCCTTCATAGAGTACATGTAGCTACGACCGAACAGGATATTATAATCAAGCAGGGCATCGATAACTTCGATATCGATGAGAATAGTCTTGCCCCTGAGTTCAACGGGGACATTTTGGAAGAGCCCTTCAAGAGAGGATGGTTGTCTGTCATAAGCTCGTAATGTGATGGAAGAGGGTATGAGTTTTGGGGAACCAGGTTTCTTCCATACTATTTTGAACATGATGTAAGTAGATGCACCTTTATCGATGATACACCGATGAACTGTAATGTTCTGTATTTTCACTGGTATTTGAAAAGCGATCAAGGCGGGAAGACGAGGTTCTCCGCTATCAAGATCAAAGGTGATGAGTCGAGTATCTGCAGGGTCAACTGCCCCCAAGGAAGAAAGTAGTGATTTCTGCTGAGTAGGACAAGTCTGGAGGACTTCCAAGACTGACATGGCAATCGAGGATTGTGCTAAGTCATCTACCAAACTATAGTTATGAGCTACCCTAGCCTGTGGGTTGTGGACATTCCTGCGTAATGGGATGTGAGGGATGCGAAGCGGTGTTTCGGCGGAAGGGCGAGGGATCACCAACGGGGGTCCCGATGGTGGAGGGTTTGTTTCTAGAGGGATGGAAGGAGACTCAACGGGTGTATGATACTGACGATTACGCGTTTGCAGAAGGATTTCTTCCTCACTGGTGAGGAGAATTGTACGCTCTGCTGGATTGTTGGGATTGAGGTATTGTCCCACCTGAGGTGGGGGATGTTGTGTGTCCTATTGGGTGTTTATCACACCTTGATGGGGAATAGGATTTTGCAGCACGGTGGGAGGGGGTTGTTGCACATATTGTTGTGGTGCCTGCTGAGTAGTAGGTTGTGCAGGAGAATGAGGAAGACTACCGGAGTCTTTCAATATTTTGAAATCAATGATCTGGGGGCAATGGTTAGTGTAATGATCGAAATCACCATAAAGGGCACAAGGGAAGATGTTTTTAACATTATTTTTCCCTTGGTGTTTGTTATTATTGCCCCCTTGGGGGTTTTGGTTCCCTTGGTTCTGGTTGCCCCTAGTTGGTTGGTGCTGCGGGGGTTGATTCCCGCCTTAACCTGGGTTGTTGTTATTCATAATCCATCCTTTCTTCTTGGCATTGTTTGATGGATGAGTTGGGTTGGCTGTATTCAACTGTTCAAAACTTTGGTATTATTGAGCAGCAGAGGGTTGAACAGAATTTACCCCCGCATGAGGATGTGGGGGAGCCATGGGTTGTGGAGGACCAGGAAATGGGAAGTATGGATTTTGTGGTGGTACTGATCCATAAGGTACATAGGAAGGCGTAGTTCTTTCAATAGTACTATAAGCTGATGTTGAGGGAGTACCACTGTTTGTGGGAATAGGTGGATGTATGGGAGGTGTTGGTGGTGATCCACTGATGGGTGGAGGTATAGCAATAGGGTATGGTTGTTGATAAGGGGATGGGGGGTAATAAGGAGTCCCTTCGTATGCTGGCGGGTATTGAGGTGTTCCATACATCGGTGATGGTTGGGGTTGTGTACCATGGTGTGTGGTGGCACCTATTAGTCTGTCTGCTGAGTGAGACATCCCAGGTTTATCTTGGCCAAATGGCACAGGTTTTGGAAGATTGGGAAGTACCGTGTATAAGTACCCAGACTGTGCATAGATGAGGTCATACTGTTGGGCCTTACTGATGGCTTCCTCTTCAGATTGAGGGAAGGTGGAAGATACATCCTTACCGAGGAGAGAGACAAGTGATCTAAGAAACCAGTCGAGACACTGTTGTTTGGTGGTTTCTGCTTTACACAAACTACGTCGCCTACGCCACTCGTGAATGTGGTCAGCGATGTGTGTGGATGAGGTTTGTTTGAAATTAGATAGTAGTTCTAGACCATTGTCATGGTGGATGGGTAATTGGAAGAAGGTCAAGAATGATTTGGCCAATGACTCAAAGGTTGCGTGGGACCCTGATTTTTCTTCGACATACCATTTAGCTGATGGGCCAGTGAGTGTGCATTGAAATAAGCGCAGTCTGATGGAATCATCCATAATGTTGTTGGAGGAGCACCATAGGTGAAAGTTCATGACATGGTTGGCAGGGTCATCCCCTGCCTTTCCTTCAAACTTTG
This sequence comes from Picea engelmannii, assembly GCA_009831015.1. NCBI lineage: Eukaryota > Viridiplantae > Streptophyta > Pinopsida > Pinales > Pinaceae > Picea > Picea engelmannii. The sequence continues at coordinate 323,010 of ML799391.1, forward strand.
GTATGTCTGAAGGTATTTTGGTCGGAATTGCAGGCCATGTGGGATCATGCAATATAGGATCATTGGTGAGTTTAGTGAGATCCGGTATGTTGAGAGAGGCCAAATATGGCATCTGCAGTGGGGGGGGAGGATTAGCTCCGGCCATAGTGTGTTGTGAACCTGACCTGTGAGGGGGGCTAGGTGGGTTGGTGCTCCCTCCTTGAGAGGAAGTGGGTCCCCTGCTTCTGTGTAAAGGAGAGCGAGTGAACGGATGACCTTGGGAAGTTGACCCAAGTAATGTAGAACCTAGCGAAGCTGATCCTAAGATAGTAGCACTCACAGGAGTGTGTCAAGGAGGTGTCAATGAGCAAGCACAACCAGATACTCCCCCTAAGATAGGAGGGAGGTTGATAAAGCGTCGTGAATGATGGGGGTTCTTTGGTTCCCCTATGATGTCAGACTAGTTGTGTGAATGTGTGAGAAAAGTGGTCAGAGTAATATAGAAACAAGAGCCTTTGTGCTAAATGTTTACACAATATATATATCCAAATCAAACTGTAATCAGATGTGCATCATACATAAAATGAGAAAGAAGCATATATGTGGGTAAGTGGGTTTTGTCCGTGCGGGGGAATCAAAAGAAAGCAAATGCTCGTGTCCTAGAAGACGTAATGTCCTTCCTCTCAAATAGCATTGGACCTTCCAATAGTACTCAACAGTGGGGTCTGAAGTCACCGGAAGAGAAACTAGTGAAGGATGAAATAATTGGATATAATGAGGCGTAAAGGGGGCATATCCCGAAAGAGTTGGCGATATTTCCCAATAGCCACACAAAATCCAATCAAGGTGCAATTGCAGCCCACAATTGCCACCTGGGTAGATGTCCTAACTTTGGTCACTAGGTACCTCGGTCAAAGTGCGACATTTAGATTTTCAGCCTAAGAAATGGGTCACGGGCTGGATCCCGTCCAAGAGGTGGGTGCCTCAAGGGGGGACACATAGAACAACTGGACCTCAGCCTTCAACCCTTCATTGGTATCTCCCTGCCTTATGGTGATTGGAACACTTGACTTGGAGGATTTTCAGTTCCCTATTTGACAACCTCTATATTTTGACAATGTGAGAACCAGATAACGGGGATTTATTTGGATTCCTATCCCCGAAATCCTACCTAGACTAAAAAAATTCTTTTGGCACCTCCTGTGGAGGAAAACTTAGTGAGTTTTTAGAAAGATTTTAGATGTAGTTGTTTTGGGAGGTTGGGGGTGCAAACCAACCTCGTTGATTAAAAATGGGAGTGGATAGTCCCGTCAAGAAAAGATGGGGTATCTTCGGAATCCCTTTTGAGGAAACTTACTTTGACCTCCATGTTTCAAGAAGAAGCTATGTGAGTTATAAGTGACTTTTGTGTGTGAGTGAAAGTGTGCCAATTTTTAGTGAATTAGATGTCACCTTGCTGCATGTGGACTTCGCTTGGTCCTTACAAGAGTTTGATTACCTAATTAACTAAGTGCCTTTGGTACAACCTTGCGTAATTCAAAAGCCCTAGGAAGCTAGCATGTGGACATGTGGATCTATTACTATCCCTTAACTACCTATTGTGATGTAATCTAAGAAAAGATTTGAAACTATCCTAGATTGAAAATGTGGGCATGTATGGGCCCGTTACAAACCTTTAAACTTCCTTAGTGTTTTGATCTAAGAAAGAAAAAATTCAAACACTATCCTATCTTTGTAGCATGTCGGCATGTATGGGCCCGTTACAATATTAAGATGTGTTTGAAAAAGCAAACTAAGAGGAGTCCCAAAAAGGGTTATTGTCCTCTCCTAAAGGTTTTAAACTTTGTTAAGGGAGATGAAATTGTTTCACAATATTTTTCTGATTCTCAAGGTCGCTCAGAGGCGCGAGAGAAGAGCATACAAAGTGATTGTTACTCAAATTCTAGTCCCAATGTAAGTTAAATGTGATTAAAAATGATTTCCACCTTATCTTGTGAGTCAAAACAAGCCATCCATGTGGAAAAAAGCAAATAAGGGAAATTGATTTTATCCTCCTAAGTGCCTATGTGTGTTTGACTAACCCCTTTATATGATGAGGGGACTAAGTGTGGTGCATCTTTAAAACATGCTTGACATCATTTTTAAGAGGGCAGATGGCCTTCCCCACATTTAAACAACTTACAATGTGAAATATTGCTCAGATGCGCGGGTCCCAATGGAGACAGAGGCGCACATAGCACATGCGTGCGAGAAAAGACAAGCTAAAAAGCGCACGTGCGTAGAACAGAAACGTGAGTCAGGCGCATGGGTGCACGATGCACGTCTGTGGGTTGAAAAACCCACGCATATGTGGCACACGGCCAAGAATGAAAAATCCGAGTGGATTTCTCTCAATTCAACTTGGAATTGGCTGATTGGCAGGTCGACTTAGGCTGGTTAGTGCACCTGCAAGTTAAACAAACTAAAAGAAGAGCAAAATAAACCCAAATGAGGTAGGAAATTGATACCTGTCCCCAGTGGAGTTTCCAATATGTTGCACCTCTTTCGTCACCTTGGTGAGTAAATAAGAGGTGCTTGCAAGCTCAGTTGGGTCTGCTGAGCAGGACAGCTATAGAGAAAAGAGTTAGAGAAAGAAAAACAAAAACTAAGATTAAGAATTAAACTAATAGATACAATAAAAATTAAAATCATGAGCATAGGGACATAGAGATAACAAGAACAAAAAGACCCATGTCACCAATGTTTGAGGCTGATCTATTGATGAAAACAAAGCACCAAGAATAAAAGGGACTATGAGTCCCTTCTTTCTCCCAGGGAAGGCTCTTGGACCCTCACTAGTTGGCTCTTCTTACAACAAAGAAAATGGAAAATGGTGATGAAAGAACTCTTTACAAATCCACTCAATGGTGAGATGGATTGTCCAATGTAATGGTGCCAAAGTGCTCTTGTCAAGGATGGAGTCCTTAAAACAATATAGGCAGCATAACATTACTTTGAATTCCTTGAGAAAATGAGGTTCATTCATGGCTTTTTATAGCATTGCATTGGGTTATTGTGTAACTACTTTGTAGTGTGAAAAGAGGCCATTTAGGGCATTATTAGGTCTTTGACTAGCCCACCAGTTGGATCCAGCCCAAATTTGAGGGTCAAATTGGCTTGGGAGCTGAACCATAAGTGGTTGGGAGGCCGACCACTTTCATAAATGCGTCGTTTAGCAGGTGCGTGGCTTTTTGCGCTAACAGTCGCGCATCGTGCGCATATGCGTGATTTCTACGTTCATGTTCCAAGCATGTGCGCGCGCACCCAATGTCTGCAAAGCGCTCTTCAATTTTTCACTACTTTGTATAGTTTTTTGACCTTTTTGAATGTTGTGGTATTAATTCAGGTTCATGAATGACTTCATTATTGGTTGACGGTGTTGAGATATTATAACCATGTGCGGATGAAATTTTAGTGATAACAGCAGGGCTCTCGTCTTCTTTCTCTGGATCTGAGTCTGTGTATGGTAGGTTTAAGATGTTTGTTTTCCTTTCTGTAGGCTGCTCTGTAGTGGTTTCAAAATTCAATTTTTTATTTGACCTGTGAGATTTCACACCAGAGATTCTATCTTCTGGGGGTCTTGGAAGGATTCTCCTCTTCCTCGAGCTGCTTTGAGGAGTCAATTGCCTCTTTCCAGCTTTCCTCTGTTCATTCATGGGTTGAGTTTGAGTTTCAAAGCCCTCCCAAAAAAGAAAATGTTGCTAGGTCCTTCCCTTCTGTCTTAGCTCCTCTAGGATTATCAATTTAATAAGGCCAAAGTGGCAAAGAGTTTTCTTCATACTTATAGGTTCAGCTCTAATATTTTTACAGACTTTAGTTAAGCTCTTGTGCAAGAAGAAAGGTAGATTTAGGAGAGTTTTACCTATGAAATGGTCTAAGAGCTTGAAATGATATAGAATAAATTTGTCATACCTTCCTTCTGAAGTTATGTAGAGTTGGATGCCCTTAAACAAATCCTGCCACTCATCTTCTAAATGGGAAACTAGCATGCTCTTCTTCCATGCATTATTTCTGAACTCTTCCTTTAAATATGCCCTAAAATTTAGGTTCTTGGTGGCTGTCATTTTGAACCAACTCTGGCCTGATCTTGGCAAACTGGTCACTGCAGCGATGGCAGCTTCATCCACAATAATTTTTAATGACCCAACACAGGATGTATTTCCATCGAATGTTTTAGCAAACGCCTCTGCTGTTGATTGGTGACAGCCATTTTGTAGCCTTTTGACATATTCCATACAACCTATGCTTGAGAAGTATTTTTTCACTTCTGGATGCGCCTGTAGAAAGGACAGACTGTCCAATTCTTTTCTCAACAAAGAACCACTGCGTCTCCTTGCCATTTGCAATTCAAAACCCGAAATGATTTCACACACTAAACACTGCAATCTACTGTTCGGGTCGAGGTCTTGCGCTGGTGAAAACACTCATCTCTGTCTTTCAACATTGAAAACTTAGCATACATTTGTGGGTGATGCGTGTTGGGGAAACGATGGGCCGATTTGATTTCACCAACCAATTAGTACTTCTCCTGCACCTGTGATGATGGATTCAAATTCGCCATTTTCGACGCCATGATTGTGAAGCATGCATTACTGAACGAGATCCGCTTTGCAATCCGATTTAGACATGCAAACCCAAGTCTCCATCATTATCCACTTTCACCAGTGCATCATAATGATTGCATGACATGGGCTGAGCGTGTCATCATTTGATTTTTTAAAACGTGGATAAAACACACGTGATCCCCGCTTTCACCAGCTAATGTCTCGTGAGAAGCACTCCTCGGCTGTTGAAAATCGCTACGTTCACCAGCTAATGACCCGTGAGAAATGCTCCTTAGCTGTTGAAAATCACTGCTTTCACCAGCTAACCATCATCTTTAAAACACGCGTTAGCTGTTGAAAGCATTTTATGAAAATTTTAAAGAGAAGACCTTTATGGGTCGTCTTATTTCTAAGACAAAAATCAAAACCTAAGTCTTGCTACTAGAAAAACTCAAAACCAAATTTGAGAAAACTACCAATAGCCATGCTATCAACCACAAAATGCAACCATAGTGACAGATTCATTTTGGGAGATAGCATTTGGCTCCAATTGGGATGGGCATCTCCCTGTGAGGTGACCAAGAACCTAGCTAGACTCAGTAGCCTTTATTACAAAATTAAAAAAGAAATCTGAAAAATAGTTTTGCTAGTACCATTCGGCATGGAGTTATTCAAGTGATAGAAACAAAGAAAACAGAACTGAAAAAGAATATGTACAAGTAGAACAGGGATTTTAAGAAAAAGCCTTATGAAAAATAGGTCTTTAGAAAACACCCGTTGAAAGGGCCACCTGCTACTTCCTCGCCTGAAAGATTTTGGAGAACAAAGGTATTGTTCTGCTGCACCGCTGTTATGACAAAAGGACCCGTCCAGAGAGCCTCAAATTTTCCATGTTTCCCCTTCTCTTTCCTTGCTGCATCCCACTTTAAGACTAATTCCCCTGTTTTTAGAACATTTGATTTGACTTACTTGTCGAAGATCTCCTTGATTTTTTCTTGATGTAATTCTGTTTTTTCCAAAAGCTTCTCTCTATCTTGTTGTAGCTCTACCAAATTATGAATTCTCCGAGTCAAATCACTTTGTTCAGAATCGGTTTCTTGTAAAAACTTTGCAACCGGCAGCACAAGTTGAACAGGAAATATGGCTTCAGTACCATATACCAACTTGAAAGGAGATGTACCAATTGATTTCTTACATGTGACCCTATCATCCCACAAAGCAAACTTCAGCTTGGAATCCTAGCCTCTGGCATTTTGTTCAAGCAGCTTCTTTATAATTCTGACTAAACTCTTGTTTGATGACTCAGCTAGGCCATTCCCTTGTGGATAGTAAGCAGTGGAATGTACCAGCTGAATTTCCATCTCTTCACATAATTTCACCAAGTGTTTATCTTTGAATGCAACAGCGTTGTCAGTGACTATTCTCTTAGGGCAACCAAAGTTGGAAAATATGTTTTCTTGCAAAAAATTTATGATGACAGTATGATTGGCGTTCTAGGTGGGAATAGCCTCAATCCACTTTGTAAAGTAATTGGTGGCAACAAGGATCCATCGGTGCTGACCACTAGAAGGCGGGTGTATTTCACCTATGAAGTCCAAGCCCCATTACTGGAAAGGACCTGTGACCACTATAGGTTTGAGGGGAAGAAACATCAGTTGTTGTTTTCCTTCAAATCTTTGACACTTGTCACGTGTTCTCACAAACTCACACACATCTGAAAATAAGGATGGCCAGTAGTAACCAGATCTTAAGATTTTATGTTCAGTGGTTTTCCAATAGTGATGCCCCCTGCATTCACTATTATGGAATTCAATCATGACCTTAGTTGCTTCTTCTTGGTTTATGCACCTCAACAATAAACCTATTGGATTTTTCTAGAACAATAAGTTGCCATTGATGCAGAAATTTATGGCTTTGAGCTTCAAAGCCCTTCCTTGTGTTTTTGTCAAATCTGATGGGACTGATAAAGTTTGCAGAAAATGAACAATGTGACTGTACCATTTTCAATCAGCTAGGTGAGCTGAGACCTACATTTCCTCACCTTATTTATCCTCTGAAGACTGAACATTATCTGCATTAATAATTACCAAATTTATTTTGAACAACCTACAATTTTCTTCTGCCAGAAGTTTGGCAAGGCCCTGACCCTTCACAAGTTTTGCCAGTTTAATTTCAACATCGAATTCAATCAACTTTCCTATCCACTTACTCCTCTTTCCATCTATGTCGGTTTGTATAAGCACATATTTAATTGAACTGGAAGGTACGAAAGCTATTACCTTTGCCTGAAGGATGTAAACTCTGAAAGCTTTCAATGACTTGATAAGTGCATATGCTTTCTTCTCCAACAATTCATACTTTACCTCTGCATCCCTCAAGACCTTACTGAACAAGGCAACCAGCTGCTCCTGGTCATCTACATTTTTCTGCAAGAGTACTGCTGCAATTGTATCTCTTGAAGCAAATGAAAAAATGTAAAATACCTTGGAGAAATCGAGGCTGATCAAAACAGGGGTTGTTGTGATGGCTTCCTTGATGGCATTGGATGAGTGTTTGGCTGCTTCAGTCCATTTTAGCTCAGATTCTTTTCTTAACATAGCAGTAATATGCTTTGTGAGCTCTGCAAAGTTTACGACAAACCTTCTGGTAAAGTTTATAGTCCTAAGGAAAGACTGAATGTCCTTCTTTGATCTAGGAAGAGACAGATTTTTAATTGCTTCTACCCTTTTTGGGTCAATTTTCACCCCATCAGCTGAAACAAATTTGATTTTTTTGGATTAAGAGAAATTCCATACCTTTGACATCTTAGAAATTTCCTTTTCAAGTGCTACAAATGAAGTTCATGGCTGCTTGAGAAAATGGTGATATCATCGAGATATATCAGGACAAATTTATCTTTCTCCCCAATGAAAGCAATGTCCATTGCCCTTTGGAATGTCGCTCCTGCATTCATTAATCCAAAGGGAATCTTCTCATACATAAACATGCCCCATGGAGTAGTAAAAGTAGTCTTTTCTTTATCATCCGGATGGACAGCAATCTGATTGTATCCGGAAAACCCATCAATAAAAGACATCACCGTTGATCTTGACACCTTCTACAAAATATGCTCCATTTTAGGCAGAGGGTAGTTGTCCTTTCTAGAACACTTATTCAAATTTATGAAGTCGACGCAGAGTCTGATCTCCCCATTCTTCTTCCTGACCGGTATGAGATTCGCAATCCATTTTGAATATCTGAGCGGAATGATGATGCGAGCATCCAATAGTTTTTTAATTTCCCTTTCCATTGTAGGTAGCAACAAAGGATAGAAGGATATAAGCTTCTGCCTGAATGGTTTGGTGTCTTTATTCAAGGGAATCTTATCCTGAATTACCTCTGTGTCAAAAGTCTTCAAGTCATCATACTTCCAAGCGAAGATGTCTGCAAACTCTTTTAGCAATTCTCCATAATCAGCCCTTTGTTTTTCAATCAAATGTGAGGCTAAGTTGACATATTTAGGATCTTGTTCGCTAGCTACATTATATTGCAAAACTTCTGAATCTTTTTCCCCATTTTCCAATTTGACAGCCACATCATTGTTATCGAAAAGCCTTTCCAAAGGGACCAAACCTTTAGGAATTTTGTTGGTAGACAGCTGGACTATTTCATGTGCTGTGATTTTTCTTCTGAATTTTGGCTTCTCAATTTCATTGTCATGTTCATCCTCTTGATCGATCCGTAGATCTGCAAACTCATCGATCACTATAAGAAATCTAGTGAGTTCAGCATTGTCTTAAAAAACCTTCAAAAATTTTACATTATCAGGGAGAGATGGCCTATATTTAATTTGAATTTCGTAATTCAATTTATGAGGCAGAGGGGGTATGAAAGAACAATATGATACAGATAATGAATCAGCCAATTCATTCATTTCTCTAGGTACATATGAAATTTTAAAATCTGCAAAATCGTGAATTTCCCTCAACACTTCATCTCTGTATGCTTTCAGCCTGACATACTTTGCTTGAAAGGACTTATTCACCTGCTGAATGATCAAATCTGCATCTCCAAACACTTGCAATTTTTTAATCCCCATCTCTTTTTGCATTTAGCCCCAGAAGTAGTGCCTCATACTCAACAATATTGTTAGTCACTTTAAAATCAAGTTTAAAGGACAAATGAGAAGTTTTCTTAGAAGGGGAAATCAATACCACTCCTGCCCCTGTTGATTCTTTGGTGCAAGCACTATCAAAAAACATGGTCCAAAGATCATACTCTACTACTTCTGTGGGATGAACTGTGGGGTTTCTGAGCAGCAATGCATCTGGTAATGAATCATCAATTTGCAAAATACAAGATCCCATACCTGTTTCGACGGAATAGATAGGATGATTGGATGGATTCTTTTCGTCACTGATTACATATGCCAACTGAGATTCCCTGTATAGCCTTCTGTTCACCCCTCCAAAGACAGGCATATTAGCATAAGAGATATCCATTTGAAGAGTACCACCTAGCCTCTTCATCCACGATCTTGATAGCAGACATCCAAATTTAGGTGGTATGTCTGCTACTACTATATCCATCACCATAGTCTTCATGGATGTTTGGGTTAAGGTTACAGCCAAATCCTTGATCATCCCAAGACATTTGACTTTTCGAGAGTCAAAAGAGAAAAGATCATGATAAGACTTGGTGATCTCTAGCCCAAGCTCATCCATGACCGCCTTTGGCATCAAATTGTGCGAAGCACCGGAGTCCAACAAACAATTATGCAGTGTTTTCTCATGAATATTTAGAGAGATGTAAAAGGGAGGATAGCTTTCATCTCTGTCTTCTATCATTTGGCCCAGAGTAATGGTTGGATTTTCATCATATATGTTGAGGATATCAGCAGAAAGGGATATAGATTGGGGATCTAGAGTTTTGAGGATATCCTTTTTGAACATTTCATTTTTCATTAACTTGACTAGAGGAATAGGAATTTTAATTTTTTGTATTTCAGCCTCAAAGTTGAACGAATATGGGACTTTATCAGAATCTTTATCAGAGACCTTTACCTGATTCGAAGGAGCTTCTTGATTTCTTTGTTGTTCAACAGGAGCCTGACTTTCTGGAGTTTGATTCTTGATAGGGGCAACAGTCTTTTTGGGAGGAGCTGATGCTTTCACCTTTAAGGGATTTGTTTGTTGATTCTCTGATGTCTGATCTTTTTTCTTAACAGGGGTTGTGCTCTTCTCGGGAGAGGTTGGTGCATCTTGTTGGGCAGTATCAGATTTTGATAGGAGGTTATATCTATTCTTATCTTCTGTCATGAAAATACCATCATCAATAAGATTATCTTATGTCTATTCAGTCATCAATGTTTCCTCATAGTCGTGTTGTGTTAGATAAGATTTCCCTGTCTCTTCTCCAACACAATGAATGTCATCTTCCCCACCTTCTTGATATTCACCTGTTGGAAAATGTTTAACAGGCAGCATATGCTTGTCACTGATGGCAAGTACAATAGTGATGATGGCTTGAGTACAGCATTGATGATCAACAGGAAAATAGAAGATAAGTCCAGGAAGATCGAATGATCGAAGGTAACGCAACATTGATAAAATGATCGAAGGCCCGAGAAACATTTCTGATTGTTGGATCTCATTCAAAATTCCTGAAAGAACGAGGGCCGTCAGATCAGAATACAGACAAGAAGAACGTTGAACAGGAGGACATATCTCAGACGTTAGATCCAAGTGCAGGACCCGACCATCGTTGGATCAAGGAGAACCTGAACACCTTTTAAAGTATAACAAGGAGAAGTGGGCGTAATCGCGATATGCGAAATCGTGACTTAATCTGAGTCGTCAGATCGAGGTTGAATCTTGACTGTTGATTCCAGTCCATGTCGGAGTTTCGAGGATCGCGAGTTGAACATGTCAAAGATTATTAACACCATGAATCCCGATTTCGCGATATGCGAAATTACGATTCAATCGCAGTCGTTGAATCAAGCTCAGATCTGGACCATTGATCTAACTCCATATCGGAGTTTCGGGGATTGAGAGTTGGAGATGACAAGTAATATCATCCATAGAAATCTCGATTTTGCGATATGCAAAATCGCGACGTAATCTGAGCCGTCAAATCAAGATCACATCTGGACCGTCGTTCCGACTCACGTCAGCAAACCACATCAGCTAGGAACACGTGGCACAACTAGGTAATGACAAGTGTTAGACTGATTCAACATTCCAAGCACATGTAAGTCATGAATCAGGGTGACATGTGGCAGTTATTTAACACATGTGATGTCAGTAGACTTACTCCATATCGGAGTTTCCTGAATCGTGACATAGAGAGACAAGAAAACATTCACCACAGGAATGTCAAAATCACGATATATGAAATCGTGAAATGATCTGAACCGTCAGATCAAGTGTTGATCATGACTGATTGATCCCACACCATTTCAGGGTATCGGGGATTGCAACTTGGAGGGTCAAGATGCATCATCTCCAGATCCATGAAATGTGAATTCGCGAAAAGCGCTTTTTGCATAAGCGCTTGGTTATGACCATAGTCATATTGGGGAAAGAGCTAGTGCAGAAAAGTTCTATATCGGAACTTCAGAGATCATGAAATGAAGTGCCGAGACACTCAGCACAGAATTGTCGAAATGACGAAATGAATGCAAGATCCCATGGATTCAATCCAATGGTGCAGGTGAATTTGAACAAGATCGGAGGGCTACTATTGCACGACATAGTGAAACTTCTAGAAACCATTGATGGTTTCTACCAGAGGATGCGAAGAGAGTTCGGTGTGATTTCCAAAGGAGCTGAAGAGTCACATGGAATCAGCTAGTGGAATGAAGATGATTCATGGAGGAAATTGAAAATTGGATGAGGGTTTGAGCTGGTATCTAAAACAAAAAGGATGAGCTCAACTATAACAGAGAAGACAAAGAGTCTCAACTGCCAGAGAGAAAAAGGAATCTCGGCTTAACACCTAGTGATGATAGACATAGGGGTTGAACTACCAGAGAAGTTGAAGAGTCACGATGATGATCACGCAGAGCACTTGAGATGTGGAGGAGATTGGCGTGGTATGATAATGTAGAAGAATGGTGAATATTGCATGCACAAGAGGCACAGAATCTATATATACACGGTACAAAGAAGAGAAGGGGTTGTTGTTGCTGTTGGAGTTTGTTGTGGTTGTTTTTGGTGAAGTTGATTCATCAGTGAAGAAGGAGGAAAGTGCAGCAGCTAAATTTCACAGAAGAGGAACTATGCAGTGAATGGACATGGCGCACAGAGCATAAAAAGCAGAAGAACAGACAGCGCAAGTCATGTGTGCAGAAAGGCAATGAGGCAGACAGAGCAACGAAATGTAGCAGAACAATGATGAGTATGGTAAGCCATTGTTGAAAATTATATCACTGTAATAAGTTTCAGTAGCAAAGATTTATATTTCAGGGAGGTTGGGAGGTGCTAGGGAGGATTGTTGTCCTCAAAGGTTCAAGTGGGTGCTTGAACACAGGGATTTGTAGCTTCCATCTGGTTGCATCTAGAGAAACTAGGGTGGCAGGGTGGTGCAAGGGAGAACTCTTGTTCTCTGTTATACAGGTTGGTTCCTGTATGATTGGAAGTTGGTGCTTCCATCCAGTTGGTGCTGGAAACACTCAGGGAGTTGGTGCTTCCTTCTAGTTGGTGCTAAAGAAACTAGGGAGTTGGTGGTTCCTTCTAGTGGGTGCTAGAGAAAACAGAGAGTTGGTGCTCTCAGCAAGTAGCAGCTTTCAAAATAGAGGTCGTAGCCTCATTATGAGTTGGTTCTCATATGTATGATAATGTAAAGAATGTAACTATTACTTATCATATAAAGAAAAAGAGGTTTTTACCCTTTATGGGTTTCCTCAGGAAATATCTGTCTCTATGTATCTCATGTGTGTGACTGATGTTGAATATGATATTGCTTACTTCCCTGCACTATTGTGATTTTCCTTCAGTGTTTCTGCAAAGAGTTTAAAAGAAGCATAATTGTTTAAGCACAGTAACAACTGATTCACCCCCCCCCTGTTCAAGGATGAATTCGTGAGTGCGGACACAGACCAATCTCCCCAGATCCACCTGGATCTGGAACAAACTGTGACAGAATACTACTCTTTCCCTAGTTCTAAAGTATTGAATGGACAAGAGAAGAAGGATGATGTACTTACT
>ML799391.1:361578-375394 GCA_009831015.1 Picea engelmannii
TGGCCTAAAGCCGACATAAATAAAATAACATTACTAATCTAAATTACAACTAATGGCCTAAAGCCGACATAAATAAAATAACATTACTAATCTAATATGCCCCAATTAAGTGGTAATGAGCCAATATTAGGGCTTAACAGCATATGCTTGTCATTGATGGAAAGTACAGTAGTGATGATGGCTTGAGTATAGCACCAATGATCAACAGGAAAATAGAAGATAAGTCCAGGAAGATCGAATGATCGAAGGCAACGCAGCATTGATAAAATGATCGAAGGCCCGAGAAGCATTTCTGATCATTGGATCTCATTCAAAATTCCCGAAAGAACGAGGGCCGTCAGATCAGAATACAGACAAGAAGAACACTGAACAGGAGGACATATGTCAGATGTTAGATCCAAGTGTAGGACCTGACCATCGTTGGATCAAGGAGAACTTGCACACCTTTTAAAGTATAACAAGGAGAAGCAGGCGTAATCGCGATATGCAAAATCGCGACTTAATCTGAGCCGTCAGATCGAGGTTGAATATGGACCATTGATTCCGTTCCATGTCGGAGTTTCGAGGATCACGAGTTGAACATGTCAAAGATTATTAACACCAGGAATCCTGATTCCGCGATATGTGAAATTACGATTCAATCGCAGCCGTTGAATCAAGCTCAGATCTGGACCATTGATCTAACTCCATATCGGAGTTTCGGGGATCGAGAGTTGGAGATGAAAAGTAATATCATCCACAGAAATCTCGATTTCACGATATGAAAAATCACGACGTAATCTGAGCCGTCAAATCAATATCACATCTGGACCGTCGATCTGACTCATGTCAGCAAACCACGTTAGCTAGGAACATGTGGCACAACCAGGTAATAACAAGTGTTAGACTGATTCAACATTCCAAGCACATGTAAGTCACGAATCAGGGTGACACGTGGCAGTTATTTAACACATGTGACATCAACAGACTTACTCCATATCATAGTTTCACGAATCGCGACATAGAGATACAAGAAAGCATTCACCACAGGAATGTCGAAATCGCGATATACAAAATCGCGAAATGATCTGAACCGTCAGATAAAGTGTTGATCAGGACTGATTTATCCCACACCATTTCGGGGTATCGGGGATCTTGACTTGGAGGGTTAAGATGCATCATCTCCAGATCCACGAAACGCGAATTCACGAAAAGCGCTTTTTGCATAGGCGCTTGGTTATGACCATAGTCATATTGGGGAAAGAGCTAGTGCAGAAAAGTTCTGTATCGGAACTTCGGAGATCGCGAAATGAAGTGTCGAGACACTCAGCACAGAATTTCCGAAATGTCGAAATGAATGCAATATCCCATGGATTCAATCCAATGGTGCAGGTGAATTTGAACAAGATCGAAGGGCTACTGTTGCACGACACAGTGAAACTGCTAGAAACCATTGATGGTTTATACCAGAGGATGCGAAGAGACTTCGGTGTGATTTCCAGAGGAGCTGAAGAGTCACATGGAATCAGCCAGTGGAATGAAGATGATTCGTGGAGAAAATTAACAGTTGGATGAGGGTTTGATCTCATAACTAAAACAGAAAGGATGAGCTCAACTGTAACAGAGAAGACGAAGAGTCTCAACTACCAGAGAGAAAAAGGAATATCGGCTTAACACCTAGTGATGATAGACACAGGGGTTGAACTACCAGAGAAGTTGAAGAGTCGCGATGATGATCACGCAGAGAACTTGAGATGTGGAGGAGATTGGCGTGATATGAGAATGAAGAAGAATGGTGAATATTGCATGCACAAAAGGCACAGAAGCTATATATACACGGTACAAAGAAGAGAAGGGGTTGCTGTTGCTCTTGGAGTTTGTTGTGGTTGTTGTTGGTGAAGGTGATTCATGTGTGAAGAAGGAGGAAAGTGCAGCAACTAAATTGCACAGAAGAGGAACTGTGCAGTGAATGGACATGGTGTACAGAGAATAAAAAGTAGAAGAACAGACAGCGCAAGTCATGTGTGCAGAAAGGCAATGAGGCAGACAGAGCAACGAAATGTAGCAGAACAGTGATGAGCTTGGTAAGCCATTGTTGAACACTATATCACTGTAATAATTTTCAATAGCAAATATTTATATTTCAGGGAGGTTGGGAGGTGCTAGGGAGGATTTTTGTCCTCAGAGGTTCAAGTGGGTGATTGAACACAGGGAGTTGTAGCTTCCATCTGGTTGTAGCCAGAGAAACCAGGGTGGCAGGGTGGTGCAAGGGAGAACTCTTGTTCTCTGTTATACAGGTTGGTGCCTATATGATTGGAAGTTGGTTCTTCCATCCAATTGGTGTTGGAAACACTCAGGGAGTTGGTGCTTCCTTCTAGTTGGTGCTAGAGAAACCAAGGAGTTGGTGCTTCCTTCTAGTGGGTGCTAGAGAAAACAGAGAGTTGGTACTCTCAACAAGTAGTAGCTTGCAAAACAGTGGTTGTAGCCTCATTATGAGTTGGTGCTCATATGTATGATAATGTAAAGAATGTAACTATTACTTATCATATAAAGAAAAATAGGTTTTTACCCTTTATGGGTTTTAACTATATCTGTCTTTGTGTATCTCATGTGTGTGACTGATGCTGAATATGCTATTGCTTACTTCCCTGCACTATTGTGATTGTCCTTCAGTGTTTATGCAAAGATTTTAAAAGAAGCATAATTGTTTAAGCACAGTAACAACTGATTCACCCCCCCCCCCCTCTCAGTTGTCCAACATCACCCTCGTCGTCATCCATCACAACATTTTGGAGGGACCTTTATTCTCTAATCTTCAGTAGAATTCTTTTCTCTTTGCAAGATCTGAGTTGGCTAATTATTTCTTCTGAAGTTGTTGGGATTTTGATTTGGGTTCCTACCTGCAGAATCATAAGTGCCTCTTCCCTTCACAGGTTTCTTATTTTCAATCTTAAGCTTAGATATCTCAGAGGTTAGAGACTCTAGCATCTTGGTCATTTTATCAAATTTTGGATCAGCACTTGATGAAGATGAATCCTCATTCCTTGGCCTTCTTCTATCAGAATCTCCTTTCCGCTTCTGAAAGGGTAGAATATTTGATTCCACCTCAAGGGCAGCATCTTGCATGAGAGATAATGTTGGTGACCTCCTTTCTCTCAATAATAAACAGAAATCTGAGTCGAAAGCATCAGAATATGTGATCTTGGCAGAAGCATCTGAAGGTTTTATCTCTGCTAGTATTTTACCATACATCCGGTTAAATATTTTGGTGAAATCAGAGACTGACTCACTATTTTGTTTCCTTAGGTTTCCGAATTCTATGATATAGTAGACAAAATCTCTTCTGTCACCCCAATGTTTCAAAAATGTCTCATCCAATTGCTCGATTCCAGCTATGGAACCAGCAGGGAGTTCTTTGAACCATTTCCTAGCATGGCCATCTAGGCTTTGGACAAAGACTCATGTCCAAACATCTTCTTCTTCAATATTAAGGTTTTCAACATAACTGTAGAAAGCCTCAATATGTTCTTCAGCAGACACATCGCCTTTGCCTGTGAATTTGGGCATATACTTCTAATACTCTCCCATTGGCATGGCTGATACTGGATTTGGCAATATGAGTGGTGCATACCTAGCAGCTAGGATTTGTTCCATCTTCGTCAAAAGAGGTGGTGCAGCCATAACTATCAAGGGTGTGAAAGGTGATGGTTTCTTTTTCAAGTCTTCAACACTGGAGGAATGCGAAAGAGGTGAATATTCTAATGGGAAAGAGATATGATAAGAGGCTCTGTAAAAATTTGCAGGTTGTCTAGCTAAATTTCCTTCACCTTTAGCAAATAGCTCTTGGAGGAGATGTTCAACAGAAAGGAGGCTAGTATAAATGTTCAAATGATCTTCTTGTTGCTGAGAATGAAAAGACTCAAGGGAAGATGAACTGTGGCTTCTTTCTAAAGTCTTGGATGTTTTTTCAATCAAATTTAAATCTATCAATTTATCATCATTAGTATTTTCCTGTTGATCAAAAGGAATTTGTTCTTCTACAGTATTTACAGTTGTTTTTTCATCAATGCTCTTTGAAAAGAACTCAAATGTTTCTGTAGTAGATTTTCCAGAACTAAAAAGAGGATTACCTTCTGTATCTGATCTTGAAGTTTGACCATGAATTGTCTTTCCTTTCCTGAGAATTAGTTCTGGATTGGACACTGGTGTGATAGGTGATTCTTGAGGATTCGCCCTAGTACTGACCCTCTTAGGAGTCAGGATGAACTTGTGGAGTCGCCAGATAGATAATTACAACCAACTAAAAATGTATAATCTTTGTCTATCATCAAAGATCAACTCTGTGTCGTATCCCAGGAAAGAAGAACTTGAATTTCGTCTCCCCGACAGCGGTGCCAATTTGTTATCACTCCAAGAAACTCCTTAGGGTTGTAGGCTAAGGATGCTTGGTAACTTAAAAATAATGTGTAGGTATGCTTGGAACAATGGGGTATTTAATGATCAATGTAATAGACAACTCATCACACATCTAAAGAAACAGTGCTTTCAGGAAACAATAATCAGATCAAGTAATTTGAAAGGAGGGGATGAAGAACACTAATATTGATTGCCAAGTACAACTGAATGTAGGGCTTAATGCAAGATAGAAAGGAATCCTTCACTTCAAGTCTATGAGATCAATAAAGAGATAACAGTCTTCATAAGCTAAAATAGACTGAAATAAAGTACAGAAAGGGAAACATGAATATATCTTATATTGAAAACGAAAGGAAATTGTACTTTTATTTGTAATTAAGAGTCTATACAGTAGCACAAAAATATTCCCAGTTTGAACCCTTGTCTCTTAGAAAAGATAGGCATTTATAGTCTTTTACAATCAGTTTTTAAGATCCTAAAAACTTGGATCTGTATCTAAAAATAGCAATTCAAATTTAACTAAGCAACTTGATAACAAAGACTTAATGACTAGACTAGCATTCGAATTGTCTTCAATCTCAAAATTTGACATCTGTATTCTTCAGCTTCTGGAATCTGTGGTGTCATGAAACATGGCAGAGGCACCTATCTTGGAAGTTGGATCTCTTCGGTTGTTTATAGTCGATTCTTTAGGAGATCAGTTTAGCATGTGGTTCTCAAAAACTCCCACGAATCTCTGATGCGGAGTATTTTTCAATCAAGTTGTTAACCCTTTAATACTCTGGAACCTCTTTAAATCCTGTCAAAAATGACCTGCTCCATCCTTAGCTTTCAAGAATGTTTTTTCTGCTTTCACTAGCTAACTTTCCTTATGATTCGCTGGTTAGCTGGTGAAAGTGTTGCCTTTCACCAGCTAACTGGTTGTAAAATTGCCCTGTGCGCTGGTGAAAGCCCTGCCTTAGCCCAAAATGAACTTTCACCTCCAAAACTGTGGTTCCATCAAAAACTCAATGTGTCTCTGCTTTATCCCCTTGAATGTTCACATCAACCTGAGCTAGCACTTGCAAATCTGGGTGTGACTTTTGCTTTTGCTTCAATTTTCTAATTTTCCTTTTAAGGCACTTTTCTAACCACCATAGAATGTTATAGTCTTTAGTGATTTTCATTTTCCTCTTCTTTTCCTTGACACTTTCACGAGCCAGCTTTTCAAATGTAGCATTTGTTTCTATGAAGTTGTCAGAGAGAGTCTTGTATCTTTCCTTTATTACTCTCTCTAAGACCTCCTGCTCAGCGATCACTTATTTGATTTGCTTGATTTTCTTTTTTTTATTTGACTTAGTGCTCTTTGATGTTTCCTCTTCCTCGGTGTGAGTAAAGGTCTCACAATTCTGTGCAAACTCAATGGAGTGTTCAGTACTCTTAATTGCAAGGCTCTCGTCTTCTTGCTCTGGCTCTGAGTCTGTGTATGGCAGGTTTAAGATGTTTGTTTTCCTTTCTGTAGGTTGTTCTGTAGTGGTTTCAAAATTCAATTTTTTCTTTGACCTGTGAGATTTCACACCAGAGATTCTATCTTCTGGGGGTCCTGGAAGGATTCTCCTCTTCCTCGAGCTGCTTTGAGGAGTCAATTGCCTCTTTCCATCTTTCCTCTGTTCATTCATGGGCTGAGTTTGAGTTTCAAATCCCTCCCAAAAAAGAAAATGTTTCCAGGTCCTTCCCTTCTGTCTTAACTCCTCCAGGATTATCAATTTAATAAGGCCAAAGTGGCAAAGAGTGTTTTTCATACTTAGAGGTTCAACTCTAATCTTTTTACAGACTTTAGTTAAGCTCTTGTGCAAGAAGAAAGGTAGATTTAGGAGAGTTTTACCTGTGAAATGGTCTAAGAGCTTGAAATGATATAGCATCAGTTTGTCGTACTTGCCTTATAAAGTTATGCAAAGTTGGATTCCCTTAAACAAATCCTACCACTCGTCTTCTAAATGGGAAACTGGCATGCTCTTCTTCCATGCATTATTTCTGAACTCTTCCTTTAAATATGCCCTGAAATTTAGGTTCTTGGTGGCTGTCGTTTTGAACCAACTATGTCCTGATCTTGGAAAACTGGTCGCTGCAGTGATGGCATCTTCATCCACAATAATTTTTAACGACCCAACACAGGCTATATTTCCATCGAATGTTTTAGCAAACGCCTCTACTGTTGATTGGTGACAGCCATTATGTAGCCTTTCGACATATTCCATACAACCTGTGTTTGAGAAGTATTTTTGCACTTCTGGATGCACTTGTAGAAAGGACAGACTATTCAATTCTTTTCTCAACAAAGAACCAATGCGTCTCCTTTCCATTTGCAATTCAAAACCCAAAACGATTTCACACACCAAACACTGCAATCTGTTGTTTGGGTTGAGGTCTTGCGCTGGTGAAAACACTCGGCTCTGTCTTTCAACATTGAAAAATTAGCATACATTTGTGGGTGATGCGTGTTGGGGAAACAATGGGCTGATTTGATGTCACCAGCCAAGTAGTACTGCTCCTGCACCTGTGATGATGGATTCAAATTTTCCATTTCCGACGCCATGATTGTGAAGCATGCATTACTAAACGAGATCCGCTTTGCAATCCGATTTAGACGTGAAAACCCGAGTCTCCATCATTATCCACTTTCACCAGCGCATCATAATGATTGCATGATGTGGGTTGAGTGTGTCATCATTTGATTTTTTAAAACGTGGATAAAACACATGTGATCCCCGCTTTCACCAGCTAATGGCCTGTGAGAAGCGCTCCTCAGCTGTTGAAAATTGTCTCTTTCACCAGCTAACTACCCATGAGAAATGCTCCTTAGATGTTGAAAATCACCGCTTTCACCAGCTAACCATCATCTTTAAAAAACGCATTAGCTGTTGAAAGCATTTTATGAAAATTTTAAAGAGAATACCTTTATGGGTCGTCTTATTTCTAAGACAAAAATCAAAACCTAAGTCTTGCTACTAGAAAAACTCAAAACCAAATTTGAGAAAACTACCAATAGCCATGCTATCAACCACAAAATGAAACCGTAGTGACAGATTCATTTTGGGAGCTAATAGATTGAATGAGAGAAAGGGAATGACTGAAGGTTGTTCACGGTCTTACCTTCCAAGGGTTCTAGTGGTGCCTAATTTCATTCAAATGGCCACTAATCTTTCCTCCAACCTGGGTATATGTGTTTCCCGTAAGATCTGAATTTTGGCCTTATCGATGTCTACTCTGGCACTTCGGTAATGGGCATGCTAGCTGAGAATTCCTTTGTTAGCGAATCCGATGCTTCAACTATCATTGTTTGGAATTCGGCATTGTTCTCTGCCTCGACAACCTCAACAAATCTCTTTGTTGAATCACCTCCAGGCTATGATCATTCCCGAATCTATCAACAACAAGTAAGACAACCTTCACGGCTTTTGTGAAAACTTATTTCAGTTGTCACAGTATTGAAAATCCAGCTATGATGGGTAAGATCTCCTCTCGTTCATTGATTGTCGATTGATGGGTAAAATCCCACTTGTTGTTTGTTGTCAACTTGGAATGGGTGATTTGAACTGCATACCGATGAGGTGGAAGTACATGATCAATAACTTGTCATTGATCACCTTAGACAAAGGAGCCACGTCGTTAGTGGTACAACTTTCATTTGAAATGATGTTCAAATCATATTTGTATTAGTGCTCATTAACCCCAACAACAAACATAGCGGCAGCCTTGCTGGGAGCTGAGATAACAACTTTTTTTAGCTCCTGCCTTCAAGTGAGTAGATTCTTTCTCTTTGTCGGTGAAGTCACCTGTGTATTCAACCACATACTCTGCACCGACCTCGCCCCATGGTATTTCCTAAGGATTTCTGCAACTGAAAACAACGACACATTTTTCTCCAAAGAGTAAAGTTTTTGAGTCTTGATCTTAAATTCATTATGCTTCCATTGGTCATGGACGTTGTCATACGTGAACACATAAGTCATATAATTGGTAGAAATGAATGGGTCATTCACTGCTACAAACGCAATAACATCGCGAGTCAGAGCCACATGGCCGACGAGCCTTCCAATTCGGCCAAAACCATTGATTCCAATCTTGATATTTTCAGTAGAACCCATTGTCAGATACAGAGCTTGTGAGCTAAAAATCATTTTACCGTGAATTCTAGCCTCCTCCTCGAGCTCCCGCATTTGCTCATGTTGAATATTAGTGACCACGGAGAGTCCGCTGCAAATCACTTTTTGGAGAAAATGGAATTCATTCAATGGATCCACTATGACTTTGCGATCTTTGACCTTCCTTATTTTTCCTTTCCTGGGCTATGTTCTCAGGATCTGTGTCTTTCAAGTGGGCAAGGAATAGTTGCGGGGAGATTCTTATAAGAAAACGCAGGAAAATGACTCGTTGCAAGTGTGTCCAGATTAATAGCAATCGCAGTCGGATACAATAGGCGTAGCTAGCAAAATAAACGGGCGTGAACCGGCCCTGGTCCTTCAAGGCTAAGATTAGAATGTCGTAAAATGGGATCTCGATGGTTAACAGAAATTGGATCTGGGAAATATTTGATATTCTTGCAAATCAATCAACTCGGATTTTTAGTCTTGGAACGTCCGGCAGAAAAATCTCTAAATGTCATTGAACGTACCAGTGGATCCCGTATCCCAAAAATTGCATTAAATAATATTCATTCATTGCTGGAGCTCATGATCAATAAGTAATCTCCTTCATTTTTGTGCTAACGAATAGTTATCAGAGAACTCACACGTAGGCATAGAATGTTGAGATTCCTTATGAACTTCATAATTATATATTATAGTCTTGGATTTCCGCTCTACTGCTTTTTGTGCCAATGTTATGGCTCACGCATACAAAATCGCATCTCAGAAGAAACCAGTACCAAAGGCAGTCCAGTAAAAAAAAATATTTGTGGTTCTTCTTTTTGTATCATTTTGCAGCCACTTTCGAATCTTGAACCTTGCCGATGAGGGTGGATTGCAGATTACCTGTCGAGGACCCATTGAGAAAATCCAGTGACTTTGCTTCTATTTTAACTCAAATTTGAAGGAAAACCCCTGTGAGGTAATCGCGGCATGGATGGACAGCCACTCACAGAGTTGAAAGGTTGGATTCACTGTGCTCTATGACATTGTTTCCACTCAATGATGCATCAAACTCTTAGCAGAGAAGATCAAGCTGGTGAACATAGAATTTCAGGTTTACCTTCTTTACTAATCACCACCTTACCCCCTGTATTCTGGAATATGCGCTCCAAAAGCGATTTCAATGCAGTTTTACTAATTTTAGATCTCAAACTCTCTTCAATCTTCTTGACATTATCAGTATGAGGATGTGCAAAATTTATTTATGTTTTTATTATGTAATAAAAATAAAATTATTTCCCAAGCTTATTAAAAATTTACCAGCAAATGGAAGACAAAAAATATTCATGAAATCAGTCAATCAATCATGTTATTTTATGATCCTCGTGATCGCATGAAGCGCAGAGGAGAGCATACTTATTCTAGTAAAGATAAAAAAAACTCGAAAATAAAATCCTACCTACACTACACTAATTAGAAATGAGATATTAGTTACATATAATCAGAGAGCTAATGTAGCCACTCATGTAGCAGTAACAACAATATGTTCAGTGGCAATTTCTTGAATGAAAAGTGAAAATATACAAGAGTGAATGAATCTAGTCGCTGTAACGGAAAACTAACTAAGTAAAAACAAAAACATTGATCTAATTGAGTAGTTACCTAGAACCATTGTTCAATAAGGATTTCGTAGGCACGATTTTTCTTACTTAGATCATGCTGCAACTCCTCTTCATCTTCCTTGATTTCCTGTTCGAATGATTTTTCTTCATCGGATATGCAGGATTCTTCAAATGTTGAATCTTCAGTTGTTTCTGGAGGAGTAATTGAATCTTTGATCCTTGTCAAGATCTCCCCTTCCAAGGAAGAGGAGATCCCGACGTCTATCAGGATCTGAGTGAGTAGTTCCAAGATGACACTCATTGTTAAATCATGTTAAAAAGAAGGATTCTTACAGCACCCAAATCAAAATGAAAAAATTTAAAAAACACTCTTGCTAAAACATACAAAAAAAATACTCTTCATAGTTGCGGAAATTAAAATGTTCCTGATAGTTGGTCAGGGAGAACATGAGAAGTATCCATTCAAGTAGCTATTAATACCCCCTAGAACCAACACATGTAGATCACACTTGCAAAAATTTAAACTAATCTTGCGGAAATTGAAATTTACACTAACTCGCAGAAATTGAAACTAATCTTGCAGAAATTGAAATTTAAACTACCCTACATGTCCTTACCCATATGTCACCTCAGAGTTAGGATCATTTCTAATCACACTTGCATGAATTGAAATTTAGACTACCCTACATATCCTTACCCATATGTCACCTCAGAGTTAGGAGCATGTCTAATCACACTTGCATGAAAAAGAAATTTAAACTACCACACTTGCATGAATTGAAATTTACACTACCCTACATGTCCTTACCCGTATGTCACCTCGGAGTTAATATCATGTCTAATCACACTTGCATGAATTGAAATTTACACTACCCTACATGTCCTTACTCATATGTCACCTCAGAGTTAGGATCATGTCTAATCACACTTTCATGAATTGAAATGAAAAAGAAACTAATACCTCAATCCATTGTGCTTCCCCGGCAACGACGCCAAAATGTTGGGCTCTAAAGATGTCCTAAAAACAACCTCTATGCATCAACCAAAGGTAGGTGCTGGCACAAGTGTTTTACTTGTCGCCTACGTAGGTTCTTACCTTCCATTTTCAATACCCAGCCTCCATATATGCAACACCTGTAAAGGAACAACAATCGTAAAGGGAATGACAGTTGTTCTATTCAAAGGAACAACATGACTTGTAAAAGGAACAACAATCGTTACATTTGGCTGAACTAATGTTAAATTAATTGCATTGTAGTATTTTCTCAACTTATCTAATTTGTCAACCCGGGGGTCGTAAACTGACGAAGCACACGCAAAGTATATGCAAGATTAAAGTGAGACTAATCTAATCTAATGTTTAAGCTATGCCTGAAATAGAATCATTAATATAACAAACGACTAGAATTGAATCATTAATCTAGTTGTGTAAATGAAATTACTCTAAGAATGGTAAATTGCGTAAAGGAAATTAATCTAGAAATGGAGAACTACATGAAGGAAAAGCAGATACAACAAGTGAAGAGTTAAATGGCACATCAACACATGAGAGCGCTCATCAATGAAGCAATCTTACATTCAATAATCAAATCAATCTTCATAAAAGAATAATGAAAGAATGAAAACCAAAACCATGAGTCAAAGCTAAGAATCCCTTTCTCTTTCGAATCCTAATGACTACCATCAATGACTACTCTAATTATAATTACATCTTAATTGAATAATCTAATTCCTCTTCTACTTGAATAATCTAATTGAATTCTCATGAAGATAGAGCACCCTCTTTTATACATGAGAGCCTTGAATATAAGATAACCATCTCATTATTACAGATCCACTATTCTCTCAACCTATTTTCCATTATTACAAAATATAATCCCTTCAAATCCTCACACATATCTCTCATATATCTTGGATGAGATATTCCAACCAAATATCCATGATCTTCTCCTTGGAATGAGATTGCATTATCTCCTCAAATATTGAAATGGTGGAGGAAGTATTCGAGAAGTCCTTTTAATTAATCCTTCACATATTCCTACACATTACAAAGCTCACACATATTTGAGATATATATGAAAACATGTTGATTTTCTAACATTTAATCACAAATTCCTTTTAAATACTAAAATGAATAAACTGGAGAACAATAAGGTGAAACCCAAGTATATTTATGGAAATGATATCGTGAAAGGTTAATGGGGCGATGAAATGTGAAGAAGGATGAAGGGAAAGATGGATGAGAATAGGACATTTCTGAGACCCAATAGAGTGTATCTCCATAATTATAGCGAATCAAGAGATGAAATTTTTACCACATGTACCTTGATATGTCTTCTCAATACCATAGCAATTTCACCATCTAAATCATTCTAGAAAAAACGTTATAGCAAAAATGGTAAGATGACCTGAAAATAACATACCTTAGAACACATCACCAAAACACTTCATCCTCCCTTGAAATCCAGCCTTCTTTACTTTTGATTTCCTCTAAAATTTGACTTGTATATCAAATGAATGTATAATGATATTTATTTATACCATTTATGTCACTTACTTTTAACATTAGGGCCGACCTGACAATTTCTTATTTTGTAATTCTTTTCTTTAATTATCTTCAGGGCCTACATGTACTTCTTCAATTCACTTTGTCATCTTCAAAAATTCATTTCTTCTCAACCATGAGGATCCACGTG
The DNA here is from genome assembly GCA_009831015.1 of Picea engelmannii. NCBI lineage: Eukaryota > Viridiplantae > Streptophyta > Pinopsida > Pinales > Pinaceae > Picea > Picea engelmannii. The sequence goes on from ML799391.1 coordinate 374,401, forward strand.
ACGTGCCACATACCACCAGAAACAACATGATGTATACTATCCATACATGGGTCTTGTATCTACATGTTCATTTTCCTTCATGTCCAAATACCTTCATCAATTTTATGGTCCAAAACCCATGACTAGAGTTGACATCAATGAAAACAACCAATCTTCCAATAATCTTCCCCTTTGTCATTGATGGCAACACTCATGCTCCCCCTATCATCATGATCCAAATTTCTCTCCCCCTTTGACATCAATGGCAAAGGGTAGGGATTCTCCCCCTGAGTTTAATGGTAAAAGGTAACTCTCTTCTTTGGGGATGCTCCCCCTGAACATGTGGCACTCAATAATACTCCATCCTTATTTTTGGTCTTTGGGACATTTTCTTCCTTGGAATCCTTTTCCATGGCTTGTATCTTCTCTCTCTTCTTCATGTCTAGGATGTATATGTTGTTCAGTCTTCTTTTTGCAGTTGCAACCAATATTCCTGAGTTATTTTCTCTGATTTTACATTTTCAGGAGTCAAACGTAAGAGTGTATCCTTGATCACACATTTTACTAACACTGAGAAGATTATGCTTCAGATATTCAACCAATAGGACTTTTCCTGCTTTTACATTTTCACTTCCAAGCTTTACAATTCCTTTTCCAAGTATTTTAGTAGATGAGTCATCTCCAAATTTAACATTTCCACCCTTTTTCTTCAAGCTGACAAATGTGCTTTGATCTCCGGTCATATGAGATGAGCACCCACTTGTTGGATTACTGAGAGGGGGGGTGAATCAGTAATAACGTAATTATAATCCTTTTTCTTCAAATGTTATATCAATCTGGAATTATTATCCAATAATGAGCAGTAATAAATAAAAAATCACACACATGCACAGTACACCAGTGTTTTATGTGGAAACCCAAATCGGGAGAAAACCACAGAATGTTTTTTCTTATATGTCTTGAAGAATTACATTCATTGGAAGCACCAACTTCCTTTGTTTTCCAGCTGCAACTG
>ML799391.1:382551-395631 GCA_009831015.1 Picea engelmannii
TCCATATTTACTTCTTATTAACCATGACAAAACAATAATGAGTCATATTTACATCAAACACTATTGGGTCCATTACCCAAAACTTTGTGCTACGGGTCTTTCTTCAAGGGTTGACATCAATGACAACCAACCTTAATCAACACCACTATCTATGAACCATTCATATTCTTCTTTGCATTCTTTAGCGACCAATGTTATTTGACATTTTTCATTGTGTGGAATTTCTTTCCTCTTCCATGTTGTAGTTTCTATACAGACATTTGGCATATGATTATCTTCCTTCATCTCTCTGCAATCTCATGATTTATGACCAAGATTATTTCACTTGTAACATAAAAAAATTGTATCCATTAATGGGTCAAATGGATTATAATTTATGTTGATAGGTCTACGAACATTTCCATATCTATTATTTTCACCATTCATGTAGCTTGCATAGTTATTCCTTTCATTGATTCTACAATTGATTTCCTTATGTCCAAAATTTCCACAAGTATAACAATGTCCAAGAAAGTAATTTTGATACCTGGGAGTAAGTGATCTTCTTTGTGGTGTGGTCCATATGGGTTCATGATCTATTCTTCTGTAGTTTCCTTCATATTGATTTCTTTCATACCTGATGGGAGAGGATCTTCTTGATGTCTCATTCCTTCTGAATTCTAGTCTTCTATCTTGTTGTTCAACTTGTTCTGGAGTGTTGGTTTCATCATTTTCATATTCCTTCTCTTGTTTTGTTGTCTTCAAACTGTCATTGTATCTTAGTCTTGTCTTGTCATTTGGAGATCTTTGATTGCTAAGGATCTCATCTAATTTTTCAGTGCTTTTTCTGAACTTCTTCAACCTTTTTGTTGTCAATAGCAGCTTCCCTTTTGTGTGATCCAATTCTTCTTTCAATTTCTCATAGTCTTCTAATTGTTCCTTCAAGCTATTAATTGTCTTTTCAAGCTTGTAATTCCCTTCTTCACAACTACTCAATTCACCTTTTAGTATTATGTTTGTGTTTCTAATCTTGTTATTTTCATTTTCAACATGCTTCAACTTTTCAAGATTCTCATCTTCTTGTTCACTTTCTGCATTGTCTTTGTATCCCCAAAAGGAATCAAGGTTGGTTTCTTCGTCTGAATCTTCTTCACAAATGATTTTTTCTTCTTTAGAATTATTTTGATCATCATCCTGAGTTTCTTAGGTTATGAAGAGGACTTCTCCTCCATCATTATCTTCTTCATCACTCTCATCTGAGGAGATGTCATCATCCTTGGAGTAGAAGCTCTTTTTATTCTTGAGACTTCTCTTTTTATAGTAAAAGTTTTCAACAATATGTCCTATTCTACCACAGTTAAAGCATTTGAGAGGAGACTTACCTTTGTATCTTCCACTTCCCTTCTGAAACCTTCTTACAGAATTTTTTATTTCTTCATCAAGGTCGTTATCCTTGTCTCTTGTCTTCTTTATGGATTTAAAGGCTGCTTCATTGTTTGGCTGGTCACTTTATGTACCTGTTCTCATTTCATATGCTATAAGAGACCCATGTAATTCATCCATTGTCATTTTGGTCAAGTCTCTAGTTTCTTCAATGGCGGAGACCTTAGCATCATACTTCAAGACAAGTGATCTCAACACTTTTTGTACAACCAACAATTTATCGAGCTCTTCACCTAATCCTCTGATAACATTAACAACTTCATCAACTCTAAGAAGATAGGTTGCAATATCTTCCTTTTCATTCATCTTCAAATTTTCAAATTCCGCTCTATGTCATTGAAGCTTGACCTGCTTAAATTTTGGATCACCTTTGTAGATACTCTTTAGTTTGTCCCATACCTCTTTACTAGTGTTGCAGCCTGTCAATTTGCTAGCAATGGTTGGTTCCAATGCTGCTAGAATAAAATGTCTGGCTTTTGAATTACAACTCATAAGCTTCTTCTCATTTGGATCGGTTGGAGAATTATTTAGGATTACATAGCCATTTACAACTGAGTACCAAATGTCTACTCCAAAAGCCGTTAGGTAAGTTTTCACTCTATCACTCCAGTATCCATAATTTCTTCCATCAAATTTTTGAATCCCATTTGAAATGTGCTCATGGTCATCCATCTCTACTCAGGATTTTCCTCCCAGTGGTTAAACTGTTTTGAAGGCAACCTGCTTTGATACCAATTGTTGATACTAAGAGGGGGGCGAATCAGTATCAAATAAAATTTAAAACCTTTTTCAACTTATACTTAAACCATTCAACTATATCCAATGAGAAATGAACAATAGTATAAGAGCTACACCATGCACAATATATGAGAAATAATCAATAGTTATTGTTCAAGTGAAGTAATGACTTCCAAAGGTAGCTACAGCTTCCAAATGTAAAGGGAGGGATAAAACTCCAAGAGGAATATACATTACTCCAATATCAAGAGAGGATTTAACTCTCCATCCTTGCCCCTTCCTTCCACCCAAAAACAAGTTATAGAGAGAATGGTAGACTTTGTTCAATTATGGTTTATTCAGGAGACCGAACTTGCACAGAATGCCCTGCGCTCAATATTTAATATCAGATTCTGAAACTGGCACACAAGAAATAAATTTTGTACTCTTTCCAATGCAATTTGTCCCACTTCATTTGGATTCTCTATGAATAAGTTATGACTATTTTACCCGGAACACCTATTTATTGACTAGCTTCAGGACTGGTCAAAAACCCTATCTTCCACAGAGTGTATATCCATAATTATAGTGAATCAAGAGATGAAATTTTTACCATAGGTACCTTGATATGTCTTCTCAATACCATAACAATTTCACCATCTGAATCATTCTAGAAAAAACGTTATAGCAAAAATGGTAAGATGACCTTAAAATAACATACCTTAGAACACATCACCAAAACACTTCATCCTCCCTTGAAATCCGGCCTTCTTTACTTCTGATTTCCTATGAAATTAGACTTGTGTATCAAATGAATGTATAATGATATTTATTTATACCATTTATGTCACTTCTTTTTAACATTAGGGCCGACTTGACAATTTCTTATTTTGTAATTATTTTCTTTAATTATATTCAGGGCCTACCTGTACTTCCTTCTTCAATTCACTTTGTCATCTTCAAAAATTCATTTCTTCTCAACCATGAAGATCCACGTGACGTGACACATACCACCAGAAACAACATGATGTATACTATCCATTCATGGGTCTTATATATACATGTGGATTTTCCTTCATGTCCAAATACCTTCATCAATCTTGCGATCCAAAACCCATGACTAGGGTTGACATCAATGACAACAACCAATCTTCCAACAGTTTCTATATCCAAGCAACATGTTCATGTACTTTTCAGGTTCTGGTACATGCACTGTTCATGTTTCGGTTCCTGTATTGTTTTTGTTATAGTACCTGCACTGGAGATCATCCAATACTCCAAGTCATCCGGTACCATAAGATTCTACAGTCAACCGATACCTGCACAGTCATCTGGTACCCACACTCCATGTCATCTGGTACCCACACTCCATGTCATCCAGTACTTAGTTCGTTCGATACCAATATTGTGCTCATTCGATACTCCAAGTCATCGGGTACTAGAAGGTTCTACAGTCAACCGATACCTACGCAATCATCTGGTACCCACACTCCATGTCATCTAGTACTCAACTCGTCTGGTACCAATTCTGCGCCCGTCCAGTATCAATGTTGTGCTCATCCGGTACGAGATATAGTTCAAAATTTTGGAAAGCTTCTAGAGGAAAATTAGGGAAATGGGTTTTTTCCAGAGTGACGTTTACATGTGGAAGATTGAGGTAGCATTCACCCAGCTCACACATGTGTACCTCCATCTCAGGGGGAATTATTCTCCACAAATTAGCAAAAATATCAAACTATCAACTTGTGCCTCAATTTTCGTCTAGATGGCATCAGATCTAGAAATTCTACGAAATGGGTTTTGTCTAGAATATGGAAAATTGAGTAAGTAGTGGGAAATTTTTCAAAATATGAATTATTTTGGAATATATGGGTGGATCCCTAACTCAAATTTGCCCAAATTACATTAAAACCCATATTTTTGGGATTTATGCCTAAAAATTTAAAATTTGAAATCTGAGCATTGGGATTCGGTCCCATCCACTCCTCAATGATTCTTCATGTATAAATAAGCCTCATAGGGTTGCGAGAAAGAGCCAGTAGTTTCATGAATATTTTTTAAATGACAGATTTATTCTTGTGAGAAAGATTTAAGGAGTTGTTAGCCATGTAAAAATGGATTTTTTGATCTCAATGAAGAATTGATTGTTGCTGCCACATTGAGCATCCTTCTAACTTGATCTGAGTTCTTCTTAGCAACACTGACCTCCTGGGAAGGGCCCCTTAGTGAAGGTAAGTGTTCCCATATTGTATTTATTTTGTAGATTAGTATTGTGTTGTTTGATTACATGCAATTCAATTTTGGTTTTTATTATTGATTGGATTCAATTTAGATGCATTTCAATTCTGTCATTTATATTAGTTTTGGTAATTAAAACTTAGATTTCATTTTACCCTTCATCTGTGTGCAGCAATCCCGTAGATATATGTTATTTTCATTAATTGTTCCCAATACTATGTTTTTTGCAATTCATTCTCATTGCGTTTCAATTCATTTCCAAACCTTCTTCCCATATGTGCATCTTATCTTTTCTTACAAAATTGATGGGAATAATACTCCTCAAGATCACATTCATATGATAAACTTTCATATTCATTGCCACCCATTTTCATTAACAAACACATACCTTTTGCAGCCTCTATACTCATCTAGATTCAGTTCATACACAAAGATCAATTGTAGAAGGTATCGTTTGCCCTCCAATTCTTCATATTCCACTTGCAATTCTTCCCACAAACACTCTGCCACACCCATGAATTTTTTCCACACATTCGCCCTTTGTTTCAAATCTAATCCATTCTGTCATATGCATATACCCATCATGCATTAGATCTATTCCATTACATAATCATATCTCCTTTCCATCTCATTTCCGTTTTGCCATTGTTTATTGCTTCAGATATTGATTAATTCATTAAGACCTTATCATATACATAATCATTCGAATGCAAAAAACAAACAAGTATCACTCCTTATACATTATTTTGTGCCTAAAAATTAGTTAGATTCAAAAGGTATTATTCTTTGTATGCAAGTCCTTTAGAGCATAAAATTAGTAAAATTGTACTCTCATTCATTTCTTCTAAATATCCATTACTCTTGTGCATTTAATTCACTCATTATTTCTTTATGATTGGTGTATACATTTACAACGGTGGTTTTGAGTCTAAGTGAATCTTAGGTGTTGATTGAGTTTGATGATTTTGAGTTTCCCACACTTAGTTTTTATTTCTCATACCTTTGGATTCCTTGCACTTTAATTTCACATAGCTTCAATCACCAATAGACAAATTAAAGGTCTAACTCGTGAGATATGGCCTTCCCTCCTTGGAATTATTCCCAAGGTGTTAGTTTATTTCCTATCAATTGAATTCATTTTTGTTTTATTGTTTCTTTTATTGCATTTAAGTGTGGATCCACTAGAAGAAATAATCATTGAAGGACAAAAAAATTAAGTAAGCTACTCACGATTAATCACATGAACATCACCTCGAGTGCATGAAAGACTGTGATCTAAAAATTTATAGCACTAAGTATTCCTATGTCCTAGTGATGAATCCTTAGTTTTAATTTCTCACAGTGTGGGTTTGAATATTGTTTTGTCGGCTTTAGATTAGGCTAGACTAGGCTTTGATCCTACGTTTCATGTGTCTGCACCTCGAAGCTTACGAGCCCCGATTGATAATTAAATGTGGGAATTAATAGTGCATATATTTACCCCAACAATATTGTTTTGTATTTGGTTTGCAGGAAGTAGGTTGTAGAAGCTAGAGATGGAACTTCAGGTTTTTAGAAGCCAGGATACACTAAGGACAACCCTCATAAAAAAGGTAACCCATTCTCCCAACTCCATGTGGGTGATCTTATCACTTGTTTCTAGGAGAACTATAGGAAATCTAGCCCATTCCTATCTAGTATTGTTGGGAAAATCCTAGGGATATCTTACTGATCTGCTTAGTGAGATCCTTGTGAGAAAAAATCTCATAACAATCCCTATCAAAAACCCAAAGATAAATGTTAGAAGACTAGGACATGCCTAGTTGAAACACTATAGTAGAATAAAGGTTCCAACATTGGAAGCCAAACGTGTCCCTATACCATTAACCATAGACTCTTCCTACCATAAATCTTGTTGTGTCCCCTCCAAGAAACAAATATCCCTACCAAAAAACACAGAATTCATGTCCCAGACCCAATGAACTGTAAACTAGATTGATAAGTATTTTCCCTAAGGTGGAGAACCAAGACAACATTGTCCCATATTTCATGGGAAAACTCACCTCAATGCATTGAATAATCACAGGTGAGACCTGCCAAGTCATATATAAATATGGATCTGGCCACCTCACATCATCCTTCCGTAGTCTCATCCAACTATTGATCATTGATGAATGCATGTTGGATTTAGCATCAATTAATAACCACTGAAAAATCAATATAAGGGATTACGAAATAGCTTAAATCTCCATTTTTGTTTAGAAATCTGAGGCTTAAGGAGTAGGAAACATTTTCCCAGTTATCCACCTCTCCATTCAATTCCCACATGATGTTGTAAAAAGAGACATGTTCAAAGTGGAATAAGACTCGTTTGATTTAGGAGACAATGGATTTTAATTTGTTCCCCCCAGATTTTATTGAGTGATCATTGCTTCAATAATGAACATTGAGTCCCCAAAGACTAGGAAAGACTTGAAACCTTGATCCTTGGCAATGGAAAGAACACACCACAATGAGTAAGATTCAACCAAATTATTCAAGAAATTCACAAGCCCCTAGGCATAATAAAAAAAATTATTCCCTCCAAGATTGTGAAGAATCCCCCTCGCACTTGTCATCCCTCTTAAATATTATCATAAACATACGCTTAAATTGACTAAAGATATATCACAAAACTTTTATAAATTCAAGCACCCATATATTTCTTTTCTATATTCTCATTTTATATAAATTGAACTAATAAATATAGTATATAAACTTATAATTTTTTCCATCACATCTATCTTAATTACATTTAAATATGCTTTAGCTTGATTTGACATGATCATAAATTATATTACAAATTCAAATCAAACATAATATTTATCAATAAACTCACATCAATAAATCTAAATCAAACATAATACATTAATAATAAAAAAAATTAAAAATTAATTAAATAAATAAACTTTGAAACATTCTTCAGTAAGTAATTAAGAAACTAGAATTCATGACTAATATTGTAATAAAAATATCCTTAAAATAACCTAATTTGGGTATAGATGGTTGGGGGTGATGGAAGGAGGAGCAGGTTAGAGGATATGTTTTTCTGTGTAAGGTTTTGAGTGTAAGCAAGGACATAAGCTGAAGTTTTAGAAATGGCATCGCATATGTCATGGGCGACAGAAAAGAAAGGGTCCTTAGAGCTTTCGATGATTTAAGGGCAGGTTGAGGCTCTGACCTTCAAGGACACGTTACTGGGTGGGTCAAAAAAGAAGATGAAAGTCATTGAAATGGGGGGTGTAGGAAAGGGTACAACCACACGGTAGAATCACATAAGGAACAAGCAGAGTGGAAAAAATAAAAGTGAATGGTTTCCATGCTCGAATGGTAGAAAATCCAAGGTATGAGGTCACTTCTCCTAATATAGGAAACTATATCTAATATATGAAATATCATGATCTAATAGGAAAGTTCATGGGGATTTGGCTCTCAAATGAGCAAGGATGATTTGAAGGATGGAAATTTATTTTCAAATGTAGAAACCTTGGTGAATCTTACTAATCCTTCATATACCAACTATAAATGATTGGCGATATTTTTGCAAAAATATTCAAATTTCTAAGGATTTTATATAGTTTTTATAAAATTTTGGCAATTTTTAAGGTAAAATAATTTTATCCTATAGAATTTGGGCGAATCATTTTTAAAATAGCGAATCTCAATTTTGGAAAAACCATGGAAAATTAGCCCATGAGCGAAATTTATCCCCTAAAATCCCTGCAGATGAGGCTCTTATGGTATGGGTGAAATTGTTGGAGAAATTTCTATTTTTGACACACTAGTTCAGTGGGAGTTAACTAACTAGATCTATTTTAGACTTTCTATTTTTACCATCACTATTATGCATGCATGCATTCCTAAGGAAATATAACTGCTTAATTATGGAATGTTTTTCCCTATATATGAGTGTATTCCACTCATTCATTGTATCATATTGATCATGATCTATGCATCAATCATCATCTCATTGGAGTAGTGTGAATATATTTTCTCATTCTTCCATATTGAGTCTCTCTTCCTTTCTTGATAAGCTTTGTTTGTACTTGCTTTAGATAGATATCCTATGCAGGTTTCAATGAAAAAATGGCATGGTATCAGAGCTATGCTACTTGGAGCAAGCCAGACAAGCCAAAGAATAAGGAAAATCGGGGTTTCGGTGAGCTAAATCCGTGGTCATACATTTCAGCAGTTATTCCTCCAAAAATATTATGTTTTTGAGGAAAGGGCACAATGGGTAAGTAAATCGGCCCATTCTGGAAGTGGGTTTTCAACGGTTTGGAGAGATTCTTCACTGTTTTCTCAGAAAGTAAGTTGCAAGATAGCCTCATGAAACTGATACGAATCCGTGGCCATACCTTTCTACAATCATTGCTCCCACAAATATTAATTTTTTTAGGAAATGACTTGTGAAAAGAGTAAATTGGCCCATTTTGGAAGTGGGGTTTCAACCATTTTGCGAGATTCCTCACCGTTTGCTCAGAAAGTAAGTCGCAAGATCATCTCTTGAAACTGATACGAATTTTCACTTAAAGTGCCATTTCTATCGTGATTTCTTAATTTTGAGAGTAAATTTTTAGAGGTTCTTAGAAATAGTGGGAGAGATGGATATGACAACTATTATATAGTCAAACTTGGTGGTAATCCTCACACCATACAATTATTTTGATTGGAATCCCAAGGTGGAATTCTAACTTAAAAGAAAAGGAATATACAATTTGACGATGGCGACAGAAATAGAACCTACATCAGTGATTAAGAAGATGAGATGGGCGAACTGTAAGGATGAGGCCACAAGACTAATTATTGAGTTAATCTCCACTGATCTATGGTTTCATGTTGCTACATGCAAGACTCCAGACGATATTTGGACCACCTTGGAAGGACTCTTTGGAAAGCAGCATGAGATACGAGGTCATATGCTTGAGGTAGAGTTGAATACCTTAGAACCTAAAAGTTTTGATAATATACAAGATTTTTTTATTAAATTTAAATATTTGATATTAATCTTGGGTGAATGTGTATTGATAAGTCTACAAAAGAGAAACAACTTATTCTAACAATCTTGGCCAAGCTAGGACTAGAATAGATTGTATATGTCTCAAATTTCCATTCTGGCAGATGTCCTTTTGGAAAAGATTGGAAAATGCATATGTTGGCTCAGTTCATTGAGTCTCTTACACAAGAGAAAACAAAATGCATAGAGATGGGCCTCATGAAAGATCTCAAAGCACATGCACTCACCATGCATCATGGAAAAAGGTTTTCCAAACAAAATGGGAAGGAGGAATATTCCAAACCCTTTAACGATTCTTCAGGTTCCAAATACTCTTTAGAGTCCAAGAAGAAGAAGAAAGGAAATTAGTGCACTTACTGCAATAAACCGAATCATGAAGAATCCACATGCATGAAGAAATAGATCGATCTTATGGCACAGGCACTTCAGCAGAACAACCTTGGAAATTTCATTCCAGAGGGAGTCAATAAGCAGAAGGAAGAAGATCATGCTCCTAAGAAAGGTAATCATCATGCTCTTGTTGCAATTAATTCCTTATCTGATTCATGGATTACAGATTCTGGTGCATCCCATCATATGGCAGTGAAAGAGGAAGTTTTCTCTTCTTTGAGTCCATGCTCAAGACCCCCTATTCTCATGGGGGGTGATACTTCAGTAGAAGTAGCGGGAGAAGGGAGAGTGGAACTCCACAATGGAAGTTTTGAGAATGTTTTACATGTTCCAAAGATTTCTATGAATATGCTCTCAGTTTATTAGATCACTCAGAAAGGTAAAAAGGTTGAATTTACATCAGATTCAGTTTCAGTAATAGACATGCATGACAATTCCATCATTGCAATTGGTGAGGTGGATCACAAGTCAAGGCTGTATAAATTCACTAATTTTTCTGACGATGACTCCTCTATTCTACTTACACATAATCAAAGTACTTTGCATGCACCTCCAGTGAAACATGCATATACTCTTGTTCTTCCATCAATTTCAAACATCAGAGATGATTCCATACACTCAGATTCTGTACATGGAAATAAGCAGGTAGTACATCCAAATAAGAAGCCAGCGCTGAAGCTTCAGTAGATGCCCAAGAAGGAACATGCCACACTTCAGCCAGTAGGAAACCTTGTAGGTAATCCTTTGGATTCAAGGATGACTCCATCTCAGCATGAGGATCCTTCTCATGTACTTTCAGCTTCAGAACCTACAATGCCCATGCATTGCTATATGGCTCAATCTACCGATCCATAGAACTACAATAGGGTTGTAGGAAATCCATTATGGAAAGAAGACATGCAGAAGGAGTATGACTCACTCCTATAGAACCAGACTTGGAATCTGGTTCCACTTCCACCAGAAAGGAATATTTTCAGGTGCAAATGGGTCCATAGGATCAAGAGGTACAAGGCTAGATAGGTTTCCAAAGGACTTCATCAGATCCATAAATATTTCTACATCTTCACGAAGACTTTCAGTGAGCAGAAGTTTCAGACTTTGCGGGATTGTCTTACAGTGAAGAACACAGTTTCCTAGCAGCTGTCATTTTCTTCTTTTGATACATTATCTTTTGAGGCGGGTTTTGTTCCCACATGGTTTTCCCTCTTTCCTCATTTTCATTCAATGTTCATTAGTTGCATTGTACATGAGTACCTAAAATGGCCTAGTAGCCATGACTCCTTTTTTACTCCATAGTGATGTTCAGGGGGGTGTTGGAGAAATTTATATTTTCGACACACTAGTTCAGTGGGAGTTAACTAACTAGTTCTATTTTAGACTTTCTATTTTTACCATCACTATTATGCATGCATCCATTCCTAAGGAAAGCTAACTACTTGATTGCTTTTCTTAATTATGGAATGATTTTCCCTATATATGAGTGGATTCCACTCATTCATTGTATCATATTGATCATGATCTATGCATCAATCATCAGCTCATTGGAGTAGTGTGAATATATTTTCTCATTCTTCCAAATTGAATCTCTCTTCCTTTCTTGATAAGATTTGTTTGTACTTGCTTTAGATAGATCTCCTATGCAGGTTTCAATGAAACACTAATAGAAATCATGTTGTAAAGTGAAAGGACGTGTTGATATAAAACTGGGCCCCAAGGGTTTTTTCATGAAAATTTTATCTAACCCTCAATATAGAGATAGGGTCTTCGAGGAAGGCACATATTTATTGAACTCAATAGGTATCCATATCATATACTAGATTGAAATATTTGTTCTATAAAAAAATGATTTCACGATATCCCTGGTCTGGATAAGGATGTACTCATTACCACAAGAATTCTAGGAAATGGAGACACTGGAAGGTATAAGGAATACCCTAGGGGCCTTTATTAAAGTCTTATAGGTAACAAAAATGACAAGATACACATCCTATGCAACGATTTGTGTATACATGAACGTCCCAAGAGATCTCTCAGAGTCTGTAACAGTTTCATATCAGGATAGTGAGTGGAGCCAGACTTTGGATTATAAACATATTCCCTTCAGATGTAGGAAATTTCATATCCATATCCATCTATTTAGATACTGCCCTTTAAAAACAAAATATGAAGTAAGAAAAACTCAAGAAGGAATGGATGTGGAAGGGTTTACCAATATCCAAGGGAAGCACAAGGCTGAGACACAACCAATTAAACCAACTACAAATGAATGGGATAATAACAAAAACTGGTTCAAATCACTGGACGAGGGAACCAACTAGGAACCCATTTTAGGAAGTGTAGAAATAGGTACAAGACAAAAAAAATATAGAAACACCACTAGAAGAGGACATGGAAAGGCATAGGAATCCATATCTAAATATGCAGACAAGGGGAATGACACACTTTGAATTAGAGACGAAAGAATAGGAATATTTGGAGGAAGGAAGAGCGGAAAAAAATTATGAAGAAACGACCTAGGAGATGGACCTAGAGAAGGTAGAGTTCGACATGTAAATCCTAAGGGAAGTACATGGAGAACAAGAAGTTAATGACGTGACAATAAGACAACTAAGGAAACTAGAAAGTGAAATACACAATAACATAGGAAAAGAAGTTGCATCGGGTAGCCTAGCTGGAGTATCAGAAAGTATGGGGATTAAGACAAATCCACTGAAAATACTCAAAAAATCTCATAGCAAAGAAAATAAGAGGGGACAAAAACCTTGCAAGACGATAATCGAGGAAATATGAGCACACCTAGTGGACTCATGACAAATTATATGGCTACTGAAAATATATTTCCAAACCTAACCAAAGTGATAATATGAAGATAATGTCATGGAATGTGAGAGGAATAAATTCCCTATCAAAAGACAGGATGCTAAAAAAAGTGATTGTAGGAATGGGAAAAAGTAGTAATGATTCAGGAAAAAAATGTGATAAGGTCACTATGAATAAAATTGCATAGAAAAACTAGAAATGTTGTGAGTTTGAATTTTTTTAGCACATATATTTGTAAGGGGGTATTTCCCCAAGGAGCTAAGACTTGGGTGAAAAAATGCGAGAAAAGGGGCTTAAAAACCCACCAAATACATTTTAACCTAAGTCTATGGGTGGTCCGATGGTTTGGGCACGTTGTGCTAAGGACAACACAGATCTAGGTGGTTGATATTGGCACGTTGAGATCTACGATCCCGATCCGATATAGGACCCCCCCCTAACCTTCGGCCTTTAACGGG
>ML799391.1:395683-409688 GCA_009831015.1 Picea engelmannii
TCTGATTACCACCCTCGCTCCCTTCGACACCTGTCCTCCACTCACTCGACCACATGTATGTCACTTACACGCTGAATTTTCTCCCCCTCTCACCTCCCGACATGTGTCCCCACTCACGCCCCATATCACCTACACCATTATTTGTCGTTTCTTCCCTATCACCCCTGACCTACCACTCCACCCTACCTCCATGTTCTCTCCCCTCACCACATCAACCCCCCACACTTTTATGCCTTAGCTTCCGAAGTTCAGGAGTCCATGCACTCCCATTCACTGTTCTATCGTTGCGTCCTTCCACATGACCGTCGATCATTCATTGCAAACTCTCGGTTCTCGTTGGGCACCTCACTTCTCGCCATATCCTCACTCCACGTACACCTATAAGTATTTCCTGCAAGCATCCAACATAGATCCAGATGGCAGTTTTTAGAGTGCGTCCAGCACGTCTTTCAGGCATAGAGTTGACTTGGGCTCTGTCCTGATCCCGATGCAGACAGTTAATGAAGGTGGTAAAGGTTATTAAAACCTCGTCTCACCACTTAAATGGAAATCCATAAGGGACTGTCGGCAAGTATGTGTCTCTATAGGTCCCTACTGAAACACGATTGTGTCTAGCAAAAGCTCTCGTTTGACAGAATAATTCATACACAGTCTGCTAGAGAACATGCAGACATAAATCCTTCAATGCAATGACTTGAGCACACCTCTTCTTGTAGTGGTGATTTTATCTGAGTATATGAGACATTTTTTATATTTTTGTTGAGGTCGATGGTTGAGCTAGGCTCCTGTATTGTAAATTTTTAATGAAGCTCTGGTTCTTTTGGTTATGTATTTGTATTTGAGACTTCTTGTTTAATGAAATTCATCTTCCTTTTCATTTCTCTGTAACAACTGTGTTAGAACACTAGGGAAAGGATGATCCAGTCGAGGGTAGTCATGTTGTTGTGATGTAGGTTTGATCATAGTAGTATCTTCACTAGTTTTAATCAGTTTCTTGTGTTATCTTTTCTCTTATTACATTGAATGACTATTCTGTTGTTGTGACTATGTTTCTTGCACCATATTTCAGTGTCTGAAGTTTGATCTCAAGATTTCTCTTGAGTTTGAGATTTTCCTCTTCGATTTGTTGGAAGGTCGATGCCCATAGTAGTCTCATTCATCTCTCTCACCAAGTCTTCCCTCTTCTCACACTCAAGCTCAAATTACTAACTGAAGTTGATCAATACCTCACCTGTTTATACATGTTGGTCCCTATTTTTTGAGTTAAAATGATATTGTCTTGAGCCTGTGCCCATTTTACCTCTTTAAAACCAACCTGTGCCGTAAGACTCTGATGGGTACTGGGCTTACCTTCGATGCAATCTGAGGGTGAATTCCAGTGCTAACAAATTGGTTGAAGCAGAGGGAGCATAGGGTGGGATGGAAATTATGTGGGATCCCACGAAATGCAACTTGGAACTGCACTCTAATCTCCCAAGGATTATGACAATAAAATTCATAGAGGTAGGCACCCAATATCAAGGGTAATTATCTAATGTGTATGGCTCGTTATCTCCACATATAAAGAGGGGATTCTTGGAATATATAAACTACTTGGGGAATTTATTTCATGATCAACAATGGATTATCAGAGGAGACTTCAATATTATCACTTATCTACTAGAGAAAAAGGGAGGAATAATAAGAATTTATGGACAGATTAAATCCTTTAGGGACTGGACAGAGAACTACAGGTTAATCGACATCCCAACTAGCAGTGGCTTGTTCACTTGGAACAACAAAAGAAGGTTAGAAAATAAAATTTTATTTCACCTAGATAGATTTTTGGCCATCGAGACACTATTTCAAGAGCAGTAGGATTTAACGACAGATGTTCTCCCTCACTATGGATCTGATCACTAGCCAATCCTTGTATATTGGGAAGGAAAACTGGACCTTAGGCCAAAGCCCTTCCATTTTGAGAAATTTTGGATGGAGCACTCAGATTTTATGCTAAATATATAAAAATGGTGGTATGAAAAAACATATCGTTATGGCACCAAGATGTACCAATTTCAGAAAAGTCTCAAGAATGTCAAAATAAGAATCAAAATTTGGAACAAGGAGGTATTTGACAACATATTTAGTGAAAATAGAAGACTAGAAACAAATATGGAAATAATCCAAACAGAAGAAATTGCATGAGAACAAGCAAATGAGGCAAGTAATAGGGAGGTTAAAATAAGAGTAGAGATGAATAAGAGAGACAAGTAAGAAGAGATCCTATGGAAATAGAAATTGAGAGTAAGATGATTAAGGGAAGGGGATAAAAATGTGAATTTTTTACATAACTCTCTATTGCAAATAAGGAACCATAATAGGATTGTAGGTCTGAAATCGAGCTCAAGAGAAAAATTGGAAACAAATGAGAATTGTTGGACTCTTGGGCTGACCCAGGTTTTGATCTCAAAGGTTTCCAAAAAAAACCTCAAACTATCATCCCTCCTAGTAACCCAGAAGGAAACACTACGCACAAAGTGCAAAGTACAATCTCACCTGAGATAGCTTATGGGGGATTTCAAGACTCATATGTTTGTAGTGAGGGAAGGGATTGGGAATGTAATCTGTGTATTTTTCTTATGGATCATATTTTTACTCATTCATCTAGATATATTATTCATTAATCAAAGGAACTGTGTATTCATGCTATCATAATCTAAGTTAAACATCCATTCTTAACTGATAATTAGCATAAACAGTAAAAATAACCATTCACACACATTAACACAATAGGGTTACTGTGGTTCACCCCTTTTGGGGCTACGTCCACAAAGATTTGTCTCTTATTCTCTTTTATTCATCATTCGTCAAAATCTGTGCCACGCACATTACATTCTTCATGCTTAAAATAAAAAACTATGATAAGTTCCATTTGTGAGGTGGAATAGACCACACCAGGGTCCACAACCTGTGATCTGACCCTCAAAAACCTACTCACTAGCTTATTTAGACCAATAACTATCTTCTTTAACAACCTCTACTATACCTCATAGGCCTTTATTTATACTATTCTATTGGCTCATAGCCATTACGTTCATATAAAAAACCTTAACCCTAACATTGTGTTGGTTAGGTCTATAACTTCTTACTTCTTCTTGGGTTGACCCAGGTTCACATCTCAACAGGTCTCCAACAAAACCCTCTAAAAATATTGGCCCTCCTAGAAAACCAGAAGGCAACGTTGCACACAGGGTGCACAACAAAATATCACTCGAGACATCTCTATGGTTTACTACAATACCTAGGTGTTTGTAGTCTAGGAATGAGTGGGGATATAGGAGTGTATTTTATCTTTCTCTATCCATTAAACTTTTCATTGATTCAAGTATTCCTAAGATTCATTCATCTTTAGTTTTATGCATGCATACTAATATATATATTTAATCATTCATTCATAAGATAACCATTAACATAAAGTAAGTATTCAATAAAAATCACACATATCACATGTTTTACCATGGTTCACCCCCTCCTAGAGCTACATCCACAAAGATTTGACTTCTCTTCTCTTTTATTTAATATGATGGAAAATATGGTGTTGTGTGCATTACATATTCAATAACACAATCATGATGAGGTTAAGGAACCTCTGTGAGGTGGACTAGATCACATTGAGCTCCTCAGCCTATGACCTAACCCTCAAAATATAACTTATCTTACTCTTCTATAATTGTTTTCGAATAATTATCAACAACCTTCAGCCACTTAACCAACCAACCTCTAACCTAGACCTCTTAGGTTCTTATTTATATTATTTTACATGCTTATAGCCGTTACATTCCTTATAAAAAATCCTAAACCTATTATGGTTAGGCCTGTCTGCCTGTGTGCCACATTGCTTTCCTCTTTCATACTAATTTTCCTTCTTTTTCAGCATACTTCTTTCTTTCCATCTATTGCGCATGCTCCAAAATTAGGTCTCCCTTTCCAAACTTAGGTCTTTCCCTAAATAGACCTTTTTCTCCAAAAATAGGCCTGCACCCAAAATATCCTTCCTTCTCAAAATAGGCTTGTGCCCAAGAGCCCCCCAACACTGATATGTGGCTCATCCTGAGCCACTCAGGTGTGTTGATGATTAAAATCACAATGAATGTTTTTCCCGCAAAGTGTTTCTAAAGCCTATTATTATAACCCTAAATAATACTAGTAGGTGGGACCCCCTTGTAGATTGGAGATCAGGCATATTATACGTGTCTCTCCTGTTGCTCCAGGCTCAAGTTTTATGTTAAAATGACTTATGTTATTCATAGTACCATTGTTGTCTATTCTTGGATCTATTACTTGTGACACCTGCAGTAGACATATGTTAGTAACAACAAATAATGGAAAATTAAAAGAGATTAAGCAATGCGAACAAGAATGCAAAAGGAAGGAACTATTCTATACTAACATGCCACACTATATGCATTAAAAGGATCGTGGTAAATCCTAGCTAACATATGATATCTATGTGATTTATTAAAGCGATATAAAACATAGTTAACATGCACTACTATATAGTTTTGGAATGGTAATACGAGATGTGGGTGGAGTTCTTGGAAATTAAGGGTTGTTGGTTCAATGTGTGGTTCAATTGGATGATTTGTTGGATTAATGGCTGGCATGTACTAAGAAATTGAATGAAATTAAGTTTGGAGGTGATATGCATTTATTGCATGTCACCTTTACTATTTCCAATGGATGCCACCCTAGTCAGGCTATTGTTCGACCTTGTTGTTGGGGTTATGCTCTGATTTTCAAGCAAGGAGGAATCATTCGAGCAGTTCGTGTTTAAAGTGTTGGGATTACAAGTATGTATTTTTTTTTCCATCCATGAGTCTACTCTGTTTATGAAATAGATATTGGCTCGAATGTATGGGTTATTCTTTCCTTAAGTATTGCGACTGTGTAAAATTGTGACTTTGGAATGAATTGTTGTTGGATTTCTTTGTGATAATGTCTGAAGTTACAGTGTATTGGGCCATCCAAGGTGTTAAAAGAATAAGGGATCTCTGTTATCCTTGTTGGTTTAGTTGGAGTGTTTCTGGTTGGTCTTGGGTGCCTGGCTATTCTCACGCATTCGTCGCTATATCCAGTCATTGGTTTTCGTGGGTTTAATGGTTGGAAGCACTTTGTGTCACTGTGTTTTGTTCACTTGAGAATTGGTTTGTTTTCACCATTAAAGGCTACACAATGGGTTATTTGGTTCTTTCTCGACCCTGTCTTCACTTCAGTGTTGTGTTTGCTTGATTGGAGAACCATGAGGGTTATATCCTGTGTGTATTAAGTATCATTTCCAGGCCGAATTGGAGCCTCTCCCTTCTGTTTTATCCCTCTTGTCGCGGGATTTGTTACCTGTCCATGAATAATTTGTGGTTCTATCTACGTATGCACTGTTGGTATTCAGATATTTTCACCATTAAAGGGAGCTAACTCTATATTTTCCTGTGTTGGTCACAGAGAAAACACTTAACTCCCCAGGTCTGAGGGTTTATAGAGAAGACCCGCATGGCCTGTCGGGTTTACCGCCTGGTTATTGTTGGATGGTTGTGTATTTTTGACAAACCTGGGTACAGACTCGCTCAATTGGTCTTATGATGATCGTGTTGTTTGATATATAGTCACTTCTTTTGTTATTAAAATGAATAACCCTGCATTTTTAATTGGGAAATCCAGATACATAATCGCTCTCCTTGTGTTTGATAACCCTGTATTGTTTATTTAAGAAGGTCACAGCCTCGCTCCATGTCCATGCATGGTTTCCATAGCATGATTGGTTGTTTGGTTGATTGGTTGATGCACAGTCATGGTATTTTTTCACTAAGGATTATTTGGATGGCATTGGTTACAAGTTCTTAATGATGCTCACACATGTTGCATTTGTGTGTGTGGTGTTCCTACACAATGAATAAATGGTCAATGTAATGTGAGTTATTTTGAGGCCAAATGGTTATTGCAACTTGGATGACTGTAGAAAATCCATCCATTGTATGCATTATGATTATGTGATTGCATAAGCCTGAGTTTTACACAACATGGTTGGTTGCAATTTGATCAATTTGAAGAAATATTGTGTTAGATTGATAGCTCAGCACGATGGGTTAAGTTAATACTGTGACTGTGTGTTTAGAAATTTAAAATGGAAATGTTGCATTGTGGTGTTTTTGGGTGGCTTCCCATTATGTATAATATGGATGTTTTGGGTTCCACACTCAGAGATAGTCACAGCGTTTAAGCACACCTTTGTTGCTTTTCGATTATTTTTTTTATGAAGACATGCATGTTGTTGATACCTTGTCATGATGGACAACCCAACATGTTAGATTCACATTGAATTGAGCTTTACAGTGACATAATTAAACTTGCATAATTGAATTATTCTATGCATAGCATGTTTTGGAATGGAGGTTGTTGTCTGTCTGTTTAAATGACGATCATGGTCTTTTCAATTTTAATATGAATTATTGGGTTGACTGTTCATTAAGTTTGTTTAAAGAATGTCATGCATTTTAACACTGACAGGTACAGGTGCAGTGATAGTCTGACTTCATTGCAATTTTGAAATGCGACTTTTGAGTGGTTTTTGATGATTGAAGAAATGTGTGGGCAGTGGTTTTTTTTTATGATGAGCATAGTGGAAATGGTTACTAGTTATACATTTAAAAATTGTTATAAGATGTTAATTGGATAAATAAGAGTAATGAACCTTCCCTATAGATTGGTGTGGAACATAGACTACCTTGTTTGATGGCACTGTGTTAAATATTTGATTACAGTGAGTAAGTTGATGCACAGAACTGTTTAAACTTTACACAGTAATTATTTTGGGTCTCATTGGTTATTTGGTTGAGGTGGTTCCTTTTATAGAATGATTTATGGATCACTTGATTAATTTTATGAACATTAATCACTCTTTTTCCCTACCATTATTTCTCTTTCCGATAATTACAACCCCCTCACCTTCCCACATTCATTTTTCACTCCATGTTCTAAAATTAATTACAGTCAAGAAAATTTATGTGTTGAAGCAGTTGGAAGTAGCGGTGTCATGGTTGAATTACAGTGATGTTTCTTGGTTGCATTACAGTTGATTGTTTGTTGTCTTTGAGCAGTAACTGTGTTTTTTTCTCCCTTATATTATCATGTTTCAGTCAATACAAACCCCTCACATATCCCAGAAACCTTTGTTCATCCCTTGCTCATTGACAAATGGTTAAAAAAATTGTATGGATTGGATTGCATGAGTCTAATATATTGCTGAGCCAAAATATATTTCATATTTTTAAACGAGTTATCATGTATGGTTATTTAAAATATGATTTTCTAATCAATCACGCATACAGGGATGAGCTATTCAAATAAATTGTTGAAAATTGAGGCCTACTATACCTCTATCAAACAGAAGGCCGCTACTGCCCCTTTCGCATCTTTAGATAATTCTGGTAAATTAGTGTCCTCCCACTTAGATTGGAAGGACAATTTCCATCATATGATCAGAAAGATGAGGCTTGAATATTCCACACAGCCTAAGGTAGGTTCAGAAGGACTAAAAGATGATAGCATCAACAAGGGAAATATTGCCTCACAAACTGGGAAATATGGATTTTAAGTTTTGTTTATTATTGTTGATGACAATTGACTTCAGATTTCTGCATGGCATGCTTTTTGGATATGTTGGTAATATATTTTGGAAATAATTGCAAAAGATAAATTTCCAAATGTTAATATGATGATGGCAGTCACAAGGAGGTGTGTTTTTTCTTAATTGACTAGTATGTTATGATTGTTAAGAACAAATGGGAGTCACAAGGGGTCCCACCTACTAGTTATTGTTTAATTATAACCCTTATTATGATTATTAATTTTCCCCCTAACTAAAATTTAGTTGAGTCTTTTAATTAACTTAACCAATGAGTTGGTTCAACTACTTCAACCAATTCGAATTTTCTAAAAGGAAAAAAGGAAAGGGAGGAACAAAGGGGGATAGAAGCAAAAACATACTAAGGTTTGCTCTTTGATTTTATGCAGAGATAGTTCAGTTTTCATTCATTCATTTATTCATCACAATCCTAATTATCTTTTATCATAGCAGGGTCTTATTGTAGAAAGCAATATTCAAGGCTTAATCACATCATTTAGACACTTGTTTTTCAGAGGTGTTGATCTACCTTTGATAGTCTGTGTAGACTTGTCTGTTTGTGAATTAATTTTCATGACTAACAAAGGCTATTGTGAAAAGTCAACTGGGAAGCAATCTGTGGCAAGTAGATCTAGCTTTTAGAGTTAAGTTTTTTTTTTTGTGTGAGAGGTCCTTTTGTATGTTTCATCGGGGATGTCTAAGTTTGACTTTGGTCCAAAATGTTTGCATGAGATTTTGTAAGGAAAATGACTCTTTGGTGAATTTGAATGAAATAAAGGATTTATTTATGTCTCATCTGCCTCAATTATCATCTTGGTGACTTTAATTCTATATTTATATTCATTTCAGCAACTCATATGTTCAGAAAATTATATAAAAAGTAAATTTCCAGCAAGTTTTTTTTTATAAAAGACTAGCCTAAGCACTCGTAATTAATACTTGTGAGTTAGGATGTTATTTTTGTTGGCTATAAACATAGGGTGGTATTCTCGTCTACTTTTCTTTAGCAAAGCATATTCTGAAAATGCTTGAGTAAGATTATTTCATATATTTTCCTCAACAAGGTTGTGTGCGCTCCATGAACTGTTCTGTCCAAACTGTGGAAGTTTTCTACTAGCTCCTCTTCTTGGTCCCACTGTTGGACCTATTCATCTTATTTGATGTAGTGCCCCACCTCAGCAGGAACTACTTGACCTTCCGGTCGACGGATCTTCCATAGGACTGAACCAGAATGGTCCTTTGGGACTCTAATGGACCTCAATTGCAACTATAATATGAACAGGTCCAATTCATATCCTTGCATGAATAGATTTCGAGCGCAAGTTCCCTTCACATGACCATCGGTTGTGACCAGGTGCCTACCCAAAGGTGCTATGTAACTACAAACTTCGGGCAATTTGATGTGAGCCACTAACAATTCTCCTGATTCTCGAATTGGCGGATTGAAAATACAATAGATGTAACTCTTCTCCCCTGTACCCCTTCAATGTGATTTCGAGCTATGACCTAGGGCCCAACTATCAAACGCTTCAGGAATTTTCTCTTCGAGTCTTCGGAAGATGGCTTACCTCTCTTCTTCCGAAGTCTGAGCCATGAACTCTCCTTGTGTCGGATCGATGGTCCATGTCTCCCCACAACCAACGAATCAGATCACCCTTTCACGCTTCACGAATTTGACTTTCTACTCCTCACAATTTTCCCAAATCATGAAGTCTTCTCTCCTAATCAGACGATTGTCGAAGAGTCAATATCTTCCCCCTAAGGGATCTCCACCATTCCTTCGACGATTCTTTGGTAACTCTCTCTTCTGGAATATTTCTACGCCGCTAAATCTCCTGAGCTTCAACTCTTGCACACTGAAAATTATACGTCCCCTTTGAGTCCTTCAAAGGGTCGGCCCTTAGGAACTTTCCTAAGTAATTTTCAACCACCAGTCTAAAAGAACTTTCTCCCTCCTAAGATTTATGAAATTCAAGGGTGACTCAAACTCTTGAGTTCCCTTATGCCTCAATTGTGGAACCTCTATCTTTCCTGAACTTAAATACTCCCTTGGAAAAAAGTACTCTGTATCTCTTCTGAGCTTAATCTTCACTGCAAAATCAAAGACCCTCTGGGTTTTGTTCCTCTCACACCTTGTGGAATTTTCCAAGCATTCTTTATCTCTTAGAAAATCTACCCACCTCTCTGCATTCCCTACAACAAATAATTTTCCAACCTTTCCTTAGATTAATGAGTCCAACAAATGGCTTGGCCTACGCTCCTCCAATGTAGCTTTTGTCCACACCTTGCACTCCTACTGCTAGTGAAACCCCAATATCCCTCCTTAGATTTTCTGATATTAACTCTGAAACCTATCAACGCACTCCTTGCGGACTAAAACTGCACTCATTGTAGGTTTTCTCAGGAAGAGAAGCAATTAAAACTTATTGTTCCTCAAAGAATCATTCACTCAACATTCATAATCATAAAGAAACCAAATAACAGAGACTAAAATAAAATTTCAAACATACCATTCATAAGATGAACACAATGAACATAACATACCATGATCTTGGATCAAATCCTTCTCTGTTATATTAATTTGAGTGCTCTATACATAGGGGTTTTTCAACTTCTTCAATACTCTCTACTAGATATCTATCTCCTTCCTACCTTAATAATCAGACATATAGTTTACATATTCTTTACAAAGAGAAGCTCATCGAGATTTTTCCCTCCAATCATTTAAGTGCTATCTTATCAAATTAACACTATTAACTACTAAGGCCTCATATAATAAATGATAGGCATAGACAAATAAGAGAAAAAACATACAGATCTGTATTGTCCATAAATACCTTGACAAAATTACAATCCTCTTTGATCTTTCATTGAGGGTTCGTCTTCTTGTTCTTTTAATGATACTTTAATTACACCCACATCAAAACTTTTAAACACGCCACGTCTTTCAATCTTTTGATTTCTTCAAAATTTGCGTTGGTCGTTGACTTTTCCTCCTCAAGCTCCTTTGGTATGGATGCTCCTGCATCATTCCTCCAGAAGAGTAAATATTTGCATGGTTCTATCGAAAAAATATTCTACTTCCCTTCCTTGTTTCTCCATCTCAGCTATCTGGAGTGCATATTGTTGTTCTCTCTATTCTCGGATCTCTGGAGGAGTCATAGGATTGAGCCTTTCTTTGAGCTCCTGAATTTCCTGCTTATATATGTCAATTGATTGCAAGATCATGTTGATATTCTCCTCTGCATTCCTCTGAGGTGCTTGCATGATGTTTGTGATGTCATCATACATTGTTGTTAATACCTGTTCTATTTTATCCACACATTCTTTCTCCTCCTCTTTATCTGAGGTGAGATGGTCACATGTGATTTGAAACATTTCAGTGACTTCTCTACCCACCTCCAAGTTAGTTGCATCTGCATAGGATTTGTATTGCACTTCTTGCATTATGATGGCCTGGAGTCTGTATAGTCCCTTGGTGGGTATTTTTTCCATGACAACTTCCAATTGTTCCATTTCCCCCATGGGTTTCTGCATAGTATCCCGATCCAATATGATCATTTGGTGCATGATTGTAAATGAATTATTTCCTTGGACTACCAATTGCATTGTCTCCTCTCCTTCTTTCTGCATAGGGGGTTGCTGTGTATTTTCATGTTGTTGCATTGTGGCCTGTGGTCCTTCTTGTTTCCATAATTGTTGTATATTTTCATGGACTTCTATGAGCTTGGACGTGATCTCTTCTCGTTGTGCCTTTGCAATGCAGACCACTTCTTCCCCCCTATCTTAGACCTTGTCCACCATTAAATTTGTATCATCCTCTGTGAGGGTTATGACTAGGTCTTCCATGATGTATTTCCTCTTTTTTCATGCCTCTTTTTCCTGCGCTATCTTTCCTATTGTTTGTGAGGGATGTGCTCCACTTGTTGTACCTTGGACCCTCTCTTCCCCAGCCTGTGAAGTATCTCCATTTCCATTATGTGGTTGTTTCCTGTCCTTGTCGTTGTTTTTGTTTTCCTTGGTCTTTTCGGCACTATGTTTCTCCCGGATGGCTGATTCCACACTCCATCCTTTCTAGTATTGTTGGCTAGGATGTTTTTTCTCTTTGAGGACCCTGCTTCAGCCTTCTCCTTAGGCTTGGATTTTTGTGTTGTGACTGGCCTTATTTTTGGTTTTTTTTTTTGGCAGTTGCCACTCTCTAGGCCAGTCTTTGACTATCCAGTCAACTTCTTCTTTAATGACACAATATTGCATTTCTATCCATGCCTTCTTTGGATCCCTTGTGGCCTAGATCCACATGTGGTTCCTGGATGCCTTGAACCTGGCTATCCCTTCTATCTCTTGGATTACCTCCACAGGTATGTTCCACACATTATTTGTGCATTGTTGTATCTCATCCAACAACATTGCAAAAACTATGTTGTTTTCTTGTTGAGTTTTCTTATCCTTGGCCTTTGAGATGGACTCATATCTGGCCGCATAAAATTTCCCCTTCCTATCCAGGAACACTAAGAATTTTGTCTCCTTTCATCCTACCAATTCTATAAAAATGATCAACCAGGAGTAATGGAACTTGGTTCAATTATCCTGCACATCTCAAAAATCTACCAAAAACTGGTTCAACAAGTATGGTGCCCAGATGAACATTACTCCTTTTGCGCACTATGTGGCTACTGCAATAACTCCTATCAGCACTTCTTCTTTATGGAATTTCCTTAGTATCTTGCAATCCATAAGCTTGTTGGAGAACCTTGTCACATTTTCATTGATATCCTTTAGCACAATGCCCCTATTACCCCGACTGGTGCCTAACTAGGTTTTAACCAACTTTGTTATTTCCTTCTCACATGCCTTTTTATCCAAGTATTCCTCTTTCTATGCACCAAATGTAGGTAGTCCTATGATATTGGCAATCAGTGCCACATCTATCTATACTAGACTATCCATCCAAAGGATGCCTCTGTGTACGCAGGTGACTAGTTGTTTAACGTAGAGCTCGACATTCTTATTGTTCTCGAAGTGTTGTATGTCCAACAGGTTCATCATATCAGATTTATACAACCCTGTTATCCACTGTGCAAGATCCATTATTGACTTACCCAGGGGTCCAATTTCCCTAATATTTTTTAAGTAAGTCTCCTCAACCAAATGTAGGAATTTGGCTACATCGTGGTCTGAATATATAATTTTGGGTACCTTTCCCAGCATATCATCCACAATGACCACTGCATCTAGGAGATATGGGAGTGTGATATACATGGCATCATTTGCCTTTCTTTTCTATCCCATAGCAGATGGGTCTTCCTCTATTGTGTTTGTGTCCTCTTCTTCCCTCTCGGAATCTAGCATGTCGATGATATCCTTGACCAACACTTCCTCTCCTTCATGGGTCTATCGTGGTCCCGTTGTTTCGTCAGGATTCACAGGCATTTTAGGGTTAGGGTTCGAAATACCATTCTAGGCACCGGAGCTCTGCCCTATTTCTACTTGTTGTGTTGTCCATGTTTCCTCTTCAACTTGTGACAGGTTGATTGATTTTGTTTCCGAGGTGGTGAAAAATTCTATCTCTACCATTTTATCGGGTTGTATCATTCTTTCCTTATGCCTTTGGCCCTTCTGAGTAACCCAAACATACTGTCCTGGTGTGTTGAACTTTGGTGGGGTCATATTCTCTCAAATTCACACACTTTCTTGCTTATTCCTAAAATTCTAGCTAGGGTACACACTTTGTTTCTTGCTCGATGCTCAAAAATTACTAAGTGTTGAATAAACGCATGTTTTTTGCCTTTTATAGACCCGATCGTATATGTTTTTGACTTTTCGCATGCATTTGTGCTGAGCGTATTTTTTCCTATGCATTGTCTTCCGATGTTTGTCGCAGTAGTTACTACGCAAATGTTTTTTTCTCACTTTCTTATGGTTTAGTCAACTTCTGCGTCTTTTTGTGTTTGTCTTTCTTTTTCCATTTTTGTATTTTTTTTTTCTTCTTTTTCTCCTTTTTATTTATTTTTATCATTTTTATGTCCTAATATCTGCTATAGTACACTATATACATACCTCTCTTATTTTGTTTTAACTTTTAAGGGTTAGTATGAGACGAACAAAGTTCGCTCACACAAGAATAATCCAAAATATCTGGAATATAACAAAGTAATCCATATAGGACTGTAAACAATAAATGAATAATAAGATATAAGATAGATATTGAGATGATTACAATTGAGAAATGAGGGCTTGTTTATATACCCACGCAGGGGTGCCCTTTACCAATAGTCATGTCCTTTGAGACATGACCTTTCATTATTAATAATTATTATTTATTAACTATTATTATGTTATGAATATCTA
>ML799391.1:419944-463675 GCA_009831015.1 Picea engelmannii
GTGAAGGTGAAGAAAAGAAGGCTGAAATGCAAGGAAGGATAAATTCTTTTGATGGTGCTTTCTAAGGTATGTTATTTACAGGTCATCTCACCATTTTCGCTATAACTTTTTTTCTATAATGATTCAGACTGTGAAATTTCTATTAAAGTGAGAAAACATATCCAAGTATCTATGTTAAATAATTAAGCTTGTGGGTCGTTGTATTTTTGGAGTTATACTCCGTGGAAAATAGGGTTTGTGGCCAGTCCTGAAACTAGTCAAAATCAAGTGTTTCGGGTAAAAACATCATAAATTCTTCATAACATATCCAAATTCAGTGAGACCAAATGTGTTGATTAAGGTACATTCTTCAGTATTCTTTGTAATATTTTCATATAAATTCATTAAATATTTTTTGCGGGGCATGCTCTACAAGGTTGCTCTCTAGAATAAGCCAAAATTCAGCAATGTATGCCATTTTTGCTAAAAATCTGTTTCTTAGAGGTTCCAAGTATTGACACTTGGATTGATTGCATAAAACACACTAAAGAAAATTCTCTATAATTTTCATAGCTTTATACATTATAGGTTCAAAGTTATGATTACTTCAAGTTAGGGTTGTTGACTAATCCAAAACTAGGTGTGTGAGACTAAAGCAAAGTTTGATGAAAATGCTAGTCTCTTGTTTTTAAAGTTAAGGAAGGTTTGCAGGAATGTGATCATATACACCAGGTCTATTATAGAGCTACAAATCATATTTAGATGATGAAATTGATGATGTCTTTTGGTTTTCGTACATGTTAAGTACATGGTTGAGACAAGTAGTTGATGAGTTGGCGTACATACATGAGGTGGATAGTTGATGATGTTGGTACATATTGATGAGTCATAGTTGATGAGTATTTGACACATGATTGGTACATAATTTGTACATGGTTGGATGCACTTTTTTATGGTACAGGTTGATTACAGGTTGGTGCATGGTTGATGCACTTGTTTATGGTACAGGTTGATTACAGGTTGAGGTACAGGTTGATGCATGGTTCAGATTTATTGGTATAGGTTTATAGAGGTATATCTCACAGTGATAGTGTGACAGTGGTTCCATCATTCTACTTCTACTTCAGGGTGGCAGGACGGGGCAAGGAAAGGTGGTTGTAGCCACCTTCCGGTTGTAGCCAGAGAACATTGGGGGTTGTAGCCTCCTTCTGGTTGTAGCCAAAGAATTGGGGAGTTGGAGCTTCCCTCAGGTTGTATCTTGAGAAACTAGGGGGTCAGAGCCTCCTTCCAGTTGTAGCTGGAAAACAAAGGAAGTTGGTGCTTCCAATGAATGTAATTCTTCAAGACATATAAGAAAACACATTCTGTGGTTTTCTCCCGATTTGGGTTTCCACGTAAAAGACTAGTGTACTGTGTATGTGTGTGATTGTTTATTTCTTACTGCTCATTATTGGATAATAATTCTACATTGATATAACATTTTAAGAAAAAGTATTATAATTATGCTATTATTGATTCACCCCCCCTCTCAGTAATCCAACATCATGTTCTAATACACACCTTCTCAAAATGATATCTACGCCCATTTTGTATAAATGTCCTGCAATAAGTTGATAGTATGCAACTCTGATTACCATATTTTTATTATGTGCAGTGCTAAAGTCTTGTGGTGCAACCCTTTTACTTAAGTATTCAATAATATCAACGAAGTATTCATCAACTACCTATACTCAAAATAGTTGTGTATCAAGGAAGTTGTCTTCCAAGTTAGTGGGTTCTTCTCCATTAGCTACCCTTGATAGGTGATCAAGTCATGCATTCATCTTCCTTAGTTTGACCGTCACTTCAAAATCAAATTCTTGAAATAATAATATCCATCTACAAATCCTGCCCCCGAAGACTAGCTTGTTGACTATATATTTGAGGGTAGAATGGTATGTGAACATTTTAAAGTGCTTACCCAGTGAATAGTGCCTGAATTTTTGAAGTGCATATACCATGGCTAGGCATTATCTTTCTGTGGTGTTGTAGTTCTTCTCTGATTCTAACAAATTTCTTCATGCAAAGGATATAGGATGGTTTAAGTCCCCTTCTCCTGGCTACGCCAAAATTGCTCCAAGTGCTATGGATGATGCATCTAAATGCACATGAAATGTATTTTCCCAATATGGAAATACTAGTATATGTGTTGTTACCATAATTTTTTTTGAAGTGTCCAATCATTACTGACAGTTCTCATTCCACTGAACTTTGTTGTCCTTCTTTAATAGTTTTTCCATTGGTGCAGTAATATGTGCATACCCCTTTATAAACTTCTTGTAATAGCATGTATGTCCCATTGTTTCTCTTAACTAGTGCACTGACTTTGGTGGTGGTAAATTTAAAATGAATGCAATCTTAGCATGGTCCACTAGTAAACCTAGTTTACACACTATATGTCCCAACAATATTCCAAAAGGTGTACCAAAAATGAATTTCTTGATATTCAATGATATCTGACATTTTCTACATCTTTCCAACATTAATCTTAGCACTTATACATGGTCCTTTAACAAAATATATACAGTCCAGTCATCTAGATATATTTCTAAAAAATGATGTATGAATTCCTTAAAAGAAGCTATGACTACTCTTGAAAATATGGTTGGTGCATTCTTCAGCCCAAATGACATGACTGTATATTGGTAGGATCCCAATTTTGTAGCAAAAGTAGTCTTATACCTGTCTTCTGGATATATTTTTATTTGATGATAATTTGAGAATCCGTCTGTAAATGAATAGGTTTCCTGGCCTCCCACATTCTCTGAGACCTCATCTGTAAAAGGGGTAGAGAAAGGGTCATGTAAGAAAGAATCATTAATTTTCCTCAGATCTACACAAATACTTATCCCCCTTTGTTTATTTTCTTGGACTACCATAGGAATGATCCATTCAATTTCCTCTACTGGTTCTATGATACTAGCTTCCAACATTCTGTCAATTTTTTCTTTCACTTTCTTCTTATACATCGGGTTCGGTCTATAGGGTATTTTCCTGATAGCTCTAGCCTCAGGTTTGAGGGGTATCTTCATGTCACCTAGATCATTTTCTATTCCTTTCATCTATGTAAAGGTCATTGGAAATAGGTCACTATATTCGTGCAATAACTCTGTTATTCTTTCTATTGTTTTCTCATCCCAATAGTCTCCAATACTTTCCATTTTAGGATTGTCATTCATCCCAATGTTAACTTTATTAACTTTGATTGGTGCAACAAATAATTATGACTCCAGAGATGGAACTTCCACCTCTCTTTCCCCTTCAATCTATGTAATATGAATGTTGCGTAGATCATCCTCATTTATTGCTTCCTCTTCAACATGATAGCATGAGAGTAACCCTTTGATTGTATTTATATTCCATTGTTGATATTTTGTCATGATTTCAACTTTTGGTTCATCAATAAATATCATTTATTGTATCAGCTTCAGTGTTGAATTAATGTTGGTGTTATCATGTTCAAATGAGAAGGTTACTACAAAATTATGTTGTAATCATGTCCATTCTGTAGTGCCTTTGCGCATCTCCTGGTCTATATACCAGTGCCCTGGGATTCCTTCCAATGTATGAATAAAGTGATGAGTCCATTTGTATGGTGGTTTCATCCTCCATTATGCCTTTCACATTTCCAAGTGTTCCATTGGTGTTCCCTGTCAATCATACCTCTACAATTTATTACTCTCCTACTCTGTGCCAAATCTAATGTGCAATAGTCATTTACACTGATACCAGTCCTGAATGGTTTCTTTGTGTGCACCCCACCATATTGTAGTTATGGCCTTGAGTGAAATATCTAGGGCTAAGAGCCTTTGATTTTATAACACTTTGTCTTCATATTTTTTCAAGAATTACTCTAATTCATTTAACCCATGAAAACTGAGGTTCTCCTATCTCTGTACCAACCCATGTTACTGTGTGGTTTATTCTTTCACACCTCCTTATTGAAACTTCATGTAATCATTGTTTCCAATTCTCCAAACTTGTATCTGAGTCATAAGAACATGATGTAATGCTTCTCCAGTTGAGTACCCCATCTACAGTTTGGTTAACATAATCCTCTTCTCGTGCATTGGTTCTATACAACTGGTTTATTTTCTCCAGATCCAAACAAGTGGGTTCTACAAACCTTTCTCCTTCTGATGGATCCAATGGTGCAATGACTATATTTTCCTAATTCAAAAGACATTTTTCTTGTCTTCAAGTTAATTATAGCTTGGTTATAAAATTCCCAATCCAATCCAAGCAATTTTGGGTAAGGTGTTGTGCCATCTACTATCTCTATTACCTCAAAATCTGCCATAGTGCGCACTCCATCCAAATCTATTGTCACACCTTTAAGACTTATAATTTGTAGCACTATATGTTGATTTTCTAATTTCAACTAAACATGTGAGTATCCTAAGGTAGGTTCCCCCATACACTGCCATGTATTCTTAGGAAAAAAAATTACTTCAGAGCCTAAATCCAGTATGATATCCCCCATATTGAAATCCCCAATGTTGGCATTCGGTTTGAATTCTCTGCTTGTCCTTCTTCTTGTATGGAGATGATTGACTGTTTTTTGTCTAACTTTCCTTCCACCTTGGTGTTACATATTTCTTGAATATCTTGTAAAACCCTAATAGATGATGGGCCATTCAATATCGTAACATAATATTACACAAAACTATTTATGGTAATTACTTGCTCTAAAGGTTGTCCTTCATTGGTATGGTCCATCGAGAATGGCATCCCATATATTCATGGATTTTCAAGTTGTTATGAAACTGTTGTAGATTCCCCATTCTGCTTGAGACACTCCTGTCTGGATTCTTTAAATGTTTCCTTTTCTTTCCACGCGTCAAACTGCTTATGTGGTTCAGTATTCTTCTTAACCCATTGGTGTTGCACAAGATCTTGTTTTACTGCATTAGTTCCTGTCTTGGCTCCTCCTCAAGTGACTATATTGATGTTTCTTCCATCATCCATGGCTTCTGCAAAAATCCACTGGAAATTCTGGTTGTTCTGGTTCCTTTTTTCTTGGATATCCCCCAAGAGAATCAGATAGTATTCTGTGTCATGATCTATTGCATGAAAATACATACATGTCATTGGTAGGAGTAGGCACTCCCTTGTATAATTTCTTGGTTGTTGTAAATTATGGCACACTATTGGTCCTATAACTCGTCCAAATCCTCCTCTGCCATGTCCTTCACCTCTATTTCCACCTCGATCTTCATGTGGTGTGTTGTACTAAGGTACTTGGTTATACTTCATGGGGTTATACTATGGTTGTGCATTATTATACTACAACTACACATTCTTTTACTATTGTTGTGCATTATTGTATGGTGGTGGTACCTAGTTGACTTGAGGTGCATCTTGTCATGTCATCATTTTTTCTTGCACCCTATAAGTATCTGAAGTTATTTTTCTCATCAGCTCCATCATCCTACAATCCTTATAATCGTGACCCACTGACCTGAAAAAATTGCAATATGAAATTTTTGGTACTATATTATATTTTTGCATCATTGGAAAATGATATGGATCATGCCCATGTGTCTTACAAATATCACACCATGGTCCTCCTATTGGTAATGGGTTTGTCACCCTTGTCTCCATATACTACGTGAAAGTTGGACATTCATTCTTATGGTGTCCTTCTATCCTGCACAAGGTACACCAAAAGACTTCTCTTTTCTCTTTACCCTTATTATGGTTAAGTTGAAATGTTAGATTCTTAAAATACTCCTTCAACTCCTTTATTGTTGGATCTGTCTATTGATACTAGTTCTCTTCTAGTTGTAAGGCTTCCTGCAGACCCTCTTCCTGAGTTTGGAACTTTTATTTTCTTAATGGGTATTTCAAATGTGGTAACAACGAGTTCACAAATAAATGCCTATGTTGCATGTCAGTCATTGCATATTTCAACTTACCTTTTAGATGCTTAAACCTCTGATCAATATCACACACTGACTCACCTAATTTTTTCCTGATTTCGATCATTCCATTCATATACTAATCTTCAATTTGGGCTTATGAAATTCATTTATTAGTATTTTTTTCATGTCTGCAATATTCTTTGTTGCTCTTGGTGGATTGTTTACATATAGGCTCATGTACCAATCCAGTGTGCAGTCTCTTAGTGTGATAGATAACTTCACAATATTTGTATCCTCGTCTTTGATCTACTTTGATTCAAATATCTTCTCATAGATGAATAAGTTCTTTTTAGGATCCTCTGATGCTTTTCCCCGAAATTCTGGTAACCTGATCGTGGGATCATGTCTTGCCATTTTGAACTATGTTGAAATACTACCACTGCATGGTGTAGATAATTGAATGTTACTTCCTGAACTGGATCCTCTAGGTGATGCTTTGTTCTTGGATGCGTATCATGTTTTCTTTCCTCGACTAAATTCTGGTTGTCTAAATTATAGTGTTCTTTCTGGTGTGTTAGTCACACATGGGGTTGTAGGTTCCACACTGACGGTGATCTGGATTAGAGTTTTTCCTTCTGATCCTGCCCTTGGACCTCATGTTTTACTTTCATATGTTGCAGGAAGGATTTCCTCAATATTATCCATAGCCCATAGATCCTCTACCTCTTCTTTATCTCTTTCCGAAACCTCTCTATCAGCTATGGATCTCTTCTTGTTATTCATCTTATATTGGTAGGGTAATCCACTACGCATCTTTCCAAATTTTTCGATTATATTATTTATCTATTCTTCCTCCATCATGATTGGGTCCATGGCCTCCTTCTTCTTTCCCTTATCCATATCTTCCTCCATTTCCTAGCTTCATGTCAGTGCTTCCCCCCTTCCCCCATGCACGCAGGGAAGTTTAGCTATCTGATTCCATAGTAGTTGCATCGTTGTCATACAATAAATTCACGATTGAAGTATACACTGATCTGATGTACCTACCTCTAGGTCCCTTTAGAAAATCATTCTTTGTTGTGGTGTAAGACTTCGCAATATCTACTGCAAATTCAGTGATAAACCTTGCAACAATACTGTCTAACCAAAAATCTATAGCACGTGTAAATTTGTTATTAACATGTATTAATTTCATTATCTCCACATAATTCCACTCCAACTTTCGAATTCTATTTGTAGGGTGGTTTTATTTTAACCTCAATAACCACTCTTGCAACAAATGTGGGAAATCATAGAAAAATACCTCATGTAGGTCGCTAAACACGTATTTGTCGAGATATTTATGCGATATTAGCTTAGGGTTTCTGTTGTCATTCTGCAAAACTCAAGTTCCTTTGTTTTCAACCATCTTTTGATCTTTGCCTTTGTTGGATTCCATGGCCTAAACATTCCCTTCTATACCTTCATTTTTTGTGCATTTCTTCCACGAATCTCGTCCAATCAATCCTATGCAGTTGCAGCTGGCAACAGAACTATTTTTTGGTTAGATGTTTGACTTCTTACTTCTTTTTGGGTTGACCCAGGTTGAGATCTCGACAGGTTTCCAAAAAAACCCTCTAAAACTATCGAGCCTCTTGGAAAACTAGAAGGAAATGCTACACACAGGGTGCACAACGTAGTCTCACCCGAGATATCTCTATGGGTGACTACAATACCCAGGTGTTTGCAGTCTAGGAATAAGTGGGGACATAGGAGTGTGTTATATCTTTCTCTAACCATTAAACTTGTCATTGATTCAAGTATTCCTAAGATTCATTCATCTTTAGCCTCATGCATGCATACTAATATATCTAGTTAATCATCCATTCATAAGCTAACCATTAAAAAAAAATTAAGAATTCAATAAACATCAGACATAACACATGTTTTACCATGGTTTACCCCCTCCTGGGGCTACTTCCACAAAGATTTGGATTCTCTGCTCTTTTATTTAATCTGCTGGAAAATTTGTCGATGTGTGCATTACAACATCAATCATACAATCATGATGATGTTAAGGAACCTCTGTGAGGTATACTAGATCACAAAAGGCTCCTCATCCTATGACCTAAGCCTCAAAATATATCTTATCTGACTCTTCTATAACCTTGTTCCCATAATTATCAACAACCTTCAGCCACTTAACCAACCAACCTATAACCTAGAACTCCTAGGTTCTTATTTACACTATTTCACATGATTATATCCATTACAATCCTTATTAAAAACCCTAACCCTATTATGGTTAGGCTTTTCTTCCTACATGCCACGTTGCTTTTCCTCTTGCATGTTGCTTTTCCTTCTTTTTATGCATGTTGCTTTCTTTCCATCAGTTGTGCGCGCTCCAACATTAGGTATTCCTTTCCAAACTTAGGTCTTTCCCAAAATATATATTTTCTCCAAAAATATGCCTGCTCCCAAAATAGCCTTCCTTCTCAAAATAGGCATGCTCCCAACACATGGCTAGGTTTGTCTACATGTGCACCATGCTTCTTTTCCTTGGTCTTCAACATGTTGATTTTCCTCCATCTTCAGCATGTTGATTTTCCTCTACTTATGGCGCGTGCTCCAAAATAATATTTTTTCCCCAAAAAAGGCTTGTGCCAACAACCCCCCAACACTGACATGTATCTCATCCCGAGCCACTCAAGGAGTGTACGCTCCCTGCACAACCTTCTCCAAACTGTGGAACATACTTACTAATTCCTCCCCTTTTTCTTTCACTTGCACACATTTCTTTGTTAGTGCCTCTACCATTTGTATTTTAATATGTTATTTCAATGAATTTGTGCTCTTTGTATGAGCTTGTTCCATCCTTGTATTTTCTACCTCCAATTCTACAATTATTTGCACTACTTTATCTTGGAGTGGCTCCAACTGCGCCTTCCTTGCCTGCTTATTTGTCTGCAAAGTATTGAACTCCATTTGCAGGTTCTTCATCTCCTACGTGCCTTTTAACCTTTTGATGATGCTCATTTCCTTCTGGTGTTGCTTCAAATCATGCATTGCATCATTGATTTTTTCTTATTTTTGATCAAACTATTGGAACTTCTCGTCTTCCTCAAGACTAGTCTATATTTGCGCAATCCTGTCAAAAAATTTTGTGACTTCCTTTGCTTCCCTTGCGATTTCATTTTTTTGTACTCTTTCATGTTGTTCTCTCTCAGCTAAGACCTCAGGAGGGGTTGTTTGTATTATATTTTCCTTCAGTTCCTCTATCTCCTGCTTGTACCCATCAATTTTCTATGTGGTGATATGGATCTGTTCTTCGACGCTGCTCTATACTTCATGTGCGTTGCCCGAAATATTTTTGAAGACTTCCTTCAGTTTCTTCTCTAGGTTATCTATGCACTACTTCTCTTCCTGCGTATCCATTTTGACTTGATCTACAAAGATTTATATCACTTCCTTACCATCTATGCTGACTTCCAGTTCCATCACATCCTCCCTAGCCCATGACTATACTTCCTGTGTGACACTAACTTGAAATCGGTACAGTTTTTTCATTGGTAATTTTTCTAAAACCAAATCTACTTGTGCTAAATCCTTAAGTGGTGTCTATGTCGTTTACTCCTCTAAATGCAACATATATTATGTAATACAGAAACATAGAATTTCCTACATTATGATTTGGATTGATTCTTCATCTTCCTGCACGGTTTTGTCCCCTGCCTATATCGATCGCTACATTAGTTATTTTCCTTTATCATGTGTCTTTGCCGCTTGTATCCATTCCAGGACTTGCTTGACGTCTTTCAGTTCCTTCATTATTTGTTCTTTTTTGTTCTTGAACTCCTCATATTCCTCAGTCATGTGGTACTAAACTCTCTCTGCTACCAATTCTACATCATCCTTGTTAATTGTGTATTATGGGATGTCCTTATGTGCCTTGGATTTCTTGTGCGGCCCCCCTATTTGTATGATCAAAATTTTAGGCGGACCTGCATCTTGTGGGGTTTTCATCATAGGAGTTTCTTTTGTCATTGTGTCCTCCCATCCTTGTTCCTTCTGCAAGGGGAAATTTTCCTTCTTACCTGTCTTCCCATTCTTCTTTGGGGCGTTGTCCTTCTTCTTTTGTGCTAGCTTAGGACCTAGATTCTTCTGTTGCGGTGGTTTCTTCACTGTTGTGATTCCTCCTATAGATGTCTTCGATGGCCCTACTTCATTTGTTTTCCCTTGGGCATGTCTTTGGTTACGACTAGTATTTTCTAGTCATTCACCCAATCCTTAATTTCCCAGTCTACTTCTTCTACGTTGTTACAGTACTAAAGTTGTAGCCACTCTCCGTATGGATCTTTGTGTTCTTGGATCCACATGTTGTTTCATGTGGCCTTGAACTTGGAGATCCCTTGTTACTACGTGACCACCTCCGTAGTTATCCTCTAGCTACTGGTTATCTTTTGCTTCATTTCAGTTAGGTACCTCACAAAGGTGCTATCATTTCCACTTCTTTGTTTTGGGTCTGAAGTTCTCCCTAAGGATTTGTACCGTGCTACGCAAAAATTTCCCACTCTTTCACATAAGTGTGAATATGTGGTTTCCCTCCATCCTCTCAGTGCTATCATCATTGTCAACCATGAGTAGTGGAATTCAGTCCCCAATTCTTGCACATCTTTACAGTCATCCAGGAATAGATTCAACAAGTATGGAACCCAACTTAGTATGGTATCATTTGCACACTGCACTGTTGCTGCTACGACTCCTACAAGGACCTCCTCTTTGCAACATTTCCGAAGGAGTTTGCATTCCATCAGATTTGTTTCCATACTAGTGGTTTCAACACTGAATTCTCCTTCATTTTTTCATATATGTACTGTGTGAGATTCTCTCCATTTGATGGAAGTCCTGTGATGAAAATAATTAACTCTACATCAATGGGCACTAACCTATCCATCCACAAGGATCATCCATGCAGAACAGCAAGTAATTGCTTGATGCAGTTGTTGGCATATTCCCCCCTTGTCGAAGTGGGGAATCTCGATCAAATTGAGTATCCATGTGTTGACCAGTCCTTCTATCCACTTTTTCGGCTGTAACACCAGATCTCCTAGTGGCCATGTGCCTAGGCTTTCCATGTAAACCTGTTGCGCAAATTTTGGGAACTTTCTATTGTTAGACACGTCATGGTATGCATATATAAATTTATCAGCGTATCCCAACAATACTAGAGTGGCCTAAACCCCTTCTGGTATGCACGATAATACTATATATGTCTTGGGATTATTACGCGGGGATCTCAAAATGGGTTGTTTCTCTTTCCTCTTTTTTGGTGCACTGGATTGCCTAGCCTCTAGTTCTCCTTCTTCACCACTCGACTCTGGCTTCCCTGCTATATATTCAATATTCACTTTGTCTTGTTGCGCCAACCCTACCATGGGTTGTGACCATGGCCCATTGGATATTGTTCACTCTCTATTTTTTCCATTCATTTGGGGGGCTACTTTGGCTATGGGTTGTTATCATGAGTTTTATGACATAGAGTGTTTTTGTTCCCCCACACTGCTCTATGGATCAATGTCCATCCTTATTGTCTCAGGAGGTTTCCCCTCCTCCTCCACAAGTGTGGCACTTAATGGTTTTTCACATGGTGAAGTAATAACATCAACATCGATGACTACCTCCAGCTATGTAAGAACCTATTCTTCCCTTGCGGGTTCCTGTGACGACCTAGTGTTGCTTCATGTTTTTATTTCCGCTTGGATTGGTGCGTAAAACTTTGGCAGTGCCATCCTACATAAATCTCCCTATTTCTACTGAAATCTGGCTGCAAAAGTCTTTAGAATCACCTGTTCACTACTCGTCTCCATTCTCCTTAGCTCTGTGTACGCTCAAATTCACAATGAGGGTTGTTTGGCCTGCTTTTCGATTATATAATGGGTGTCATAAATTTTGTAAATATTCTCAGAGATGCTTCATTTTGTGTCATAAAGTTTCTAAAGCTTCTTTGACATGCTTCGTTAAATTTCATAAATGCTTAGTTCGCGCCTTCTTTTTCCAATGACCGGTTTTCACTTTTCTGACCATTGGCCCCTTTTCTGGTGCATTGGAACTTTCCAGTGCACTGCAAATTTCTATTTTGATTCGTCCTTGGTGCAATGTGTTTTCTTCCTATTAGTTATATCCTACGTGCAATAACCTTACTTCTTTTCATGTTGGCTTAGTTTTCTGTTGCGCGCTACTTTTTCCAATTTTTTGTCATTCAACCAACTTCCCCCGTTTTTTGTATTTTTATTTTTTTTCTACTTTTTATGTTTTTCCATAATTTTTCTTTCCTAATATCTGTTATAGTACACTATACATGTGGCTTCCTTATCGTGTTGCAACTACTAAGAGTTAGTAGGTTGGTTGTCCCTATACAGTTTCAGTCAACTACCATTCACTAGACCCTGCATTTGTTTTCCTATCAAGTCTTTTTACTACACATACCCTCCATCTGTGACATACTTCACCTCATATGGCCCTAGCCAATGAATTCTGAACTTACCTAGATGTTGCAAATATTTTTTTTCATATAGGAGAACTAGATCTCCCTCCTTAAATCTCTTATTCTTTATGTGTTTGTCTTGCCAGGCTTTATCCCTTACTTTTTGCACCTCTTGGTGGAATCCTTCCATAATTCTATATTCTTCATGTTCCATAATTTGACTTAACCTTTCTTGTAATGCACCTCTTTCTGTCATATTCATGATTGTTGCAACACGTAGGATGGGTACCAAAAATTCTAATGGAACCACTGCTTCTTGTCCATACACCAATATGAATGGTGTTTGTCCTCCAACTTCTTGCATGTAGTCTTGTATGCCCATAATATTGTTGGTATTTTTAAATCCCAATCATCTTTATTAACATTACAAATATTTGTCAAGTCGTTCTCCAAAATATTGTCAAAAGTTGCTATTGTCCCATTTTCCTGAGGATGATATGGTGTATTCTCCTGGTGATAGAATTCAAATTCCTCAGTCATAGCCTGGATGGTAATACTAATAAAATGTGTTCCTTGGTAACTCATCAAAATCCCGAGACATTTGAATCTTTTAATCACCTTCTCAAATAAGAAGTGTGTCATTGTCTCTACGTTTCAATCCTTGACTGGTGTTTCTTATGCCCATCTAGTTAAATAATTTCTCGCAGTAATGATGTATCTTGTTCCTGAACTTCTTGTTGGTGGATTAATAGGTCATACACAATCTATTGCCCACTTTTCAAATACCTAAAGAGTTACTTGGGGTCTTAAGGTCATCTCATCCCTCTTGTTGGGTATGCCAACCCTCTGACAAACATCACAGTTCTCACAATATTCTTTTGCATGATTCAAAACTATTGGCCACCATAAACCTACATGCAATACCTTATGCATGGTACCCTTTCTTGCACAGGTTCCTCCAGCTATACCTTCATGCGCTTCTTCTAGGAAAATGGGTCGTTCATGCTCAATAACACACCTTCTCAAAATGTTGTTTTCTCCCAGCTTGTATAAATGACATACAATCAATTGATATTCTACAGCTATAACTACCAAGTTTTTCTTCTGTGTAGTACTAAACTCCTTTGGCGCAACTATTGTGCTCAATAATTCAATGATATCATCAAAGTACTCATCAACTATATGTACTGAAAATAACTACGCATCAGGGAATTTGTCCTCTAAGTTAGTAGGTTCTTCTCCATTGGTTATCCTTGATAAGTGGTATTTTCCTGCATTTAGTTTCCTTGGTTTAACTATTACTTCAAAATCAAACTCTTGAAACAATAATAGCCATCTATAGATCCTCCCTCCCAACATTGGTTTGTTGACTAGATATTTGAGGGAAGAATGATCTATGAACATTTTAAAGTGCTTGCCCAATAAGTAGTGTCTGAATTTTTGCAGTGCATATACCATGGCTAGACTTTCTCTTTCTGATTTGTTGTAATTCTGGTTTGAGTCTGATAACTTCCTTCTTGCAAAGGATATAGGATGATCTAAGTTGCCTGCTCTTGGCTATGCAAAAATTGCTCCAAGTGCTATTGTTGATGCATCTACATGCATGTGACATGTTTTTTTCCCAATATGGGAACACTAAAATTGGTTTTTCACCATCTTATCCATCAAAGTATCCAACCCCTACTGACAATCCTCATTCCACTAAAATTTAATGCCCTTCAAAAAATATTCCATCAGCTTGGTAATCTGTGCATACATCTTGATAAACCTTATGTAGTACCCTATATGTCCAAGTATGTCTCTTAACTAGCACACTAGATTTGGTGGTGGTAATTTCACAATTACAAAAATCTTAGTAGGGTTAACCAATAAACCGTGTATGCACACTACATGTCCTAACAATATCCAAAAAGATGTGTTGAAAATGCATTTCTTGATGCTCAATGAGATATGGCATTTCCTACCCCTATCCAACATTAGTATTAATACTTCTACATGATATTTTGACAGACTGGAAACAATCTATTCATCCAAATATACTTCTAAGAACTTATGTATGAAATATTTAGAAGTAGTTATTACGAGCCTTGAAAACATAGCTGGTGCATTCTTCAGTCCAAAGGGAATAACTGTATACTGATAGGATCCCCATTTTGTATAAAATGTAGTCTTATTCATATCCTCTAGAGCCATTTTAATCTGATGATAACTAGAGAACCCATCTGTGAAGTAATATGCTTCATGGCCTCCCACATTCTCTAAAACCTCATATGTAAAAGGGATAGGGTGTTACAGGAAAATCCACCTGTGAACAGGTGAACTTCCTCTTGGATCCTAGACCCATTTAACAAAGACTGAAAGGTGCTAATGTTGGACACTGACACTCCTTGTAACAAAGCTAAACTAGTCAAGGAAGAAGAAGAAAGGAGTATAAGCACCTGTTATCACTTGGAATCACCTTCAGATTGTATGGAAGGCAAGCCCATTACCCATCAGTTTATATGTAGATGTAAAAGCATTTTTTGAGGGGTTAAATGGATAAGATTCAAGATGATAATGTTACAAATCAGAAATCAGGGCTAGCATGGACGAGCAATCAAGTTCTTGGCTAACTTCAATCAGTAAGTGGGAGTAAATGTGAACAGAGTGAAGACTTTAGTGACAGGCATGTAGAGGATGGTATAAACATCAGGTCTGAAGACAACCTAAGGAAGAAAAACTCTTAACACAAGATCTTCTTGAGTTAAAATTTTAAGGACACTAAATAAACATCATAATAATATTATAATGAAACATACGTCATAATATCACCACAACAATTCATATGAATCATTCAAAGAATGAACACTTTAGCATCAGAAGCAAATAAGTTGGAATAAGAAGTTGATTTCTATTAACCAAGATGTCTCAAATCAAGTACATAACCAGTTCACAGTAACTTCATCAAAATATTACAGCATAAGGGAGCCTAGCTCAACCATTTGAACCTAC
This sequence comes from Picea engelmannii, assembly GCA_009831015.1. Classification (NCBI taxonomy): domain Eukaryota; kingdom Viridiplantae; phylum Streptophyta; class Pinopsida; order Pinales; family Pinaceae; genus Picea; species Picea engelmannii. Next base: position 435,281 of record ML799391.1, read on the forward strand.
TGAATAATTTCATCTATCTATTTATAACAAAAGAGGAGGCAATAGTTGGAGGTGTGAGCTGGCCTTCTTCCCATGAAAATCTCTAAGAAGTTATTCCCTCTAACAAATTTACTAACAACTAATGCTATAAAATGAGAAAATGTTGGTCACTGATCCAACCAATATTTGAACTGACTTGATATCCCTTTGATGCAAAAATCTTTGCTTTCAAAGTGTCCTTCAAGGGCATGTAGCTGTCATCATGCTACCAGTTGTTGTCTCTGCAATCTTCCACCTCATCAGCCATTCATAAAGATGATAAATCGACTCTCCTTGATTCTTGGTATCTGTTGGTAGCATCATTTGGTAGAGCACTCGGTAGCACCTTTACCAAATTTCCTGTGATTCTATAGTGCAACCTCAAAAATAGGCAAGTAGAAAATGTGGCCCAAAGCCTTCGTGTCTTTTGTGAAAAATTCATTCTCTGCCAAAATTTCAGTAGAGAATTTTGGTAGCGCCATCCTGGTGTGTCTCTATGTAGAATTCAGTCTCTGCCAGAATTTCGGTAGTGCTCGCCTGTGTATCCTGTCAAAATTTCAATAGCGCCATCATAATTCACAGCACCTTCACTTGAACATGTGCAGAATGCGTAGCAACCTCGGGTATTAGCAACACCATTAGTCTTAGGTGATTTGGTAGCGTTATAGGTAGCAGACTGGTGAAACATAAAAAAAAAGACTATTCCATAGATCCATAGTGCTATGGAATGTCTGTGCTACTAATGTTGAAGGGATTAATTCTTTATGAAAACCAAAAACTATGAACAATAAGTACTAGAAGCCTGTATAGGTGGCAGATGTAGTGTTTCATCAATTGTTTATCTTTGCAAAAAGGGACCATCTTCAAAAAATGGAGCTCACCTTTCACCACTTACTTCATTAACCTGACACTCCTTCTTGGAGAAGGAGGACCTCCCTTTGGCACAACAGGCTTCTTCCCTTTAGCAATGATAGGCTTCTTCACTGGAGCTATGCTCTCCTTGGCTGTTGGTTTCTCCTTTTCAATAGCAACTTTAACCTATACATGCAAGTTCCTTTGAGCCATTTCATCTTGGAAATGTTTCAACTCTGCTTTGAGATTTATGTTCCAAGACTAAAAGTCTTTGTTCTTCCTATAAAGGTTTTTGAGCTGCCTATGGAGAGGTTGGGCCTTTCTTGATGAAAAATTTGATAGGTCAAGAGTGTGGTTGTAACCATCCATGAGTTCTTTCATCTTAACTCTATCAAACATCTTTCCTATGATCCTTAGCAAATAGCAGGGAATGCTCATTTCAATTTTTCCAGTAAAATGCAGCAAAAGCCTTATATGGTACTGGCATAGTGTATTGAACCTCCCTTCATGCGTAAAGTACCTCTGAATGATCCTCAATATCCTGTCAAAATGCTCAATCAGATGATTCCTTGGCACACTTTTAGACAGATTATCAGCTTGATGTTCAGGCTTAAGGAAATATTTGTCATAGGCTACATCTAAGGCCATGGCTTTAAACCATCTCTCACTTGTGATAGGGATTCCTGTAGCAGCTGAAATAGAGGTCTCATACACCTCAAATTCAGGTCCCCTACCTTGGTCTTCAGGCCATCAAAATGTAAGGAAAGTTTCCTTGTCACCTCAGTGTGACCTCTTTGCATATTTTGGCAGAAAGAGTGGCATCCCACCCTTTGAAAAACTTATTTGGCCATGAGCTATGCCTCGAATAGATGCATGTCTACAAGCTCAATCCTAACCACCTTACCTCCCTTGTGTGACTTCTTCACCTGAGGAGTCTCCATAGTTTAGGATAACATATTTTAGGGCTATGTAGTGGTGATAACCAGGAGGATTAAAGAGTCAAATCTCAAATGGACAAGGCAACCCCTTTACAAGAATTTCCCTTAAACCAGACTAGTTGCTAGGTAGCTAAAAATAGATGTAGAAACCCCTCCTTTGAAAGTGTGTAGGTATGAACACTGATAAAAAGATATGATGAGAGGATTACCTTGTAATGGTGTTTGAAAATTGGATTGAAACGGTCCAACTCAACTGTCAGAGGAGGCAGGGGAGAAACAATGTAGTTTAAGTAGCATCTTTAGGTAGCACACTGGGCATGCAGAAGATAAGACCTGCTTGGATACTATGAGCTCAGTGAAAATGGTGGGAATATTTATCAAAATCAATACACAGGTGGTGAGATCTATAGGTTTGAATGGAGGGATAAATTGATAGGAAGTTGTGAGGAAATATTCTCCTCCAGCTCTATAGGCAAGACAACTACCAAAATTATGAGTACTAATTCTCCTTGAAATTGATGTGAAGAGGAGGAAAATGTGGAATACATGTGGAATATAGATAGTTCAAGGCCTCAGCAAAATCTCAAGAAAAATTCATGAGCAACTCGGTCTCCGAATCCACCTCAGCATCAGATATGGTAGCATTGTTACCAACTGGTCGAAACTGGTAGTTTGTGCAGTGCAACAATTTTGAGTTTTTTCAAAATCCAAAAATCATTATCAAAGCTCATAAATATGAAAACTTTAAAGAATATTTTAATTACCCCTGTCACTGAAAACAAGGAAGATATGACATCAGCATCGTACCCACAAATCATGGTAGAATATGATGGACAGGGAGTGCGCTACAGAAACTCCTGATGAGTTGTCAGCACTCCAATTCAAAAAATGATTTGACCAGTAAGTAGAGTACAAAAGGGACAGAAAGGGAAGGTTACGAGGGAATGAGTGAGGAAAGTGGTAAGTCAATTCAAGACGATCATGGAGTGAGTCGATCCTAGTGTCAAGTCATGTAGGGGATCAAAAGATAGGTCATAAAAATTGGTCCTGAGTCAAATATTTGTGTGAGGATCAAAACATAAGTCATTACTTAAGCCTTTATTTATCAAGGGAAACTAATAAAACAAAATTTTAAAAGGATAAATCAAAAAATTAAAATCTAAAGGCTTAGGAAAAGATGAAACTAAAGGCTAAATACCCAAGGAAAATTAGTGTGATAACATTGGCTCCACAGGGGATGGCATGCCCCTTGTGGGCTGCTAAGAATGAGTAGATTAATTTCCTTATCCTAGGGCTATGGGTTCAGTTATTAAAACAAAAATAAAATAAATATGATATTTACAATGGCATGAAAAGCAACTCATGGCTCAAGAAAAGTACTTTTTCAGAAAATGCCCATTGACACGGCCACCAAAAACTTCTTCATCCTCTATATTCTTCAACTTGAAAGTGTTATTAGAGAATACCTCAAAAATTTTGAAGGGACTGATCCATAGAGCTTCAAATTTAACATGCTTGCCTTTATCTTGCTTTGGTGCATCCCACTTGAGCATCGGATCACCCAGTTGAAAATCCTCTTTATTCACTTTCTTGTCGAACGCATGTTTGATCTTTTGTTGATGATTGTGTGCTTTATCTATAAGTTGATCCTGAGCCTGTTTTACTTCAACCAGCTTTTGAATCCTTCTGGTCATATGGTCTGACTCCCCTTGGTAATCTTGGAATAATTTCGCCACAGGGAAGGCAAGTTGAGAAGGAAAAATGGCCTCAACTCCATACACCATCCGGAAATGAGAAAATCCCAGGGACCTCTTTGTTGTCACTCTGTCAGCCCACAAAGCAAACTTAATTTTTGAGTCTCGTGTTTTTTTTTTGTCCTCTAACATCTTTTTAATGATCTTTATAAGGACTTTTTTAGATGACTCTGCAAGCCCATTCCCTTGGGGGTAGTAAGGGGTAGAGTGAACCAATGTGATTCCAAATTGTTTGCAAAACTGAATCAATGGTTCATCCTTGAAAGATGCAGCATTATCGGTGACAATTATATTCGAACACCCAAACCTTGCCATAATGTCCTCAAGGAAACTAATGATCACTTTGTGGGAAGCATTCCTTATAGGGATAGATTCTATACACTTATTAAAGTAATATGTAGTAGTCAAGATCCATCTAAGTTGACCACTAGAAGCAAGATGAATTTCCCCAATAAAATCTAGGCCCCACTGTTGAAAGGGTCCCGAAGCTGCCACAGATTTTAATGGCAAAGACTTGAGCTTCTTCTTTCCAAAGAATTTCTGGCACTTAACACAGGCTCTGATCTTGGCATAAATATCGGTGAATAGACTAGGCCAAAAGTACCCAACCCTGAGAATCTTGTATGACGTGGTTCTCCAAAAATGATGCCGCCCACATAAACTGTTATGAAAATCAGACAAATATTTTGGGCTTCTTGTGGGTCTAGGAATCTCAAACGCACTCCCAATGGATCTTTGCAATCCAAGACTTGATCAATAAGACAGTATTTGATTTATTTGAATTTTAAGGCTCTCACCTTGTTCTTTTCCATACCATCTGGAGACTGTAATTTCTGTAGGAAAAATATAATGTCCTTGTACCAGCTACAATCTGCCAATGTAGGGGTGACTTGAGAACCTTTGTCAGTCAATTCAGCCGGTTGATTTTCTAAGAATGTGTTGAGGTAATTTAAACCCAAGGATGAGAAATTTGATTCAGCCAACAGCTTGGCTAAACCCTGGCCTTTAACCAATTTGGTAGGCTTAATCTCAAGATCAAATTCAAGGATTTTAGCAATCCACTTGGTCCTTTTTCCATCTATATCAGGCTGAATAAGAATTTCCTTTACATAAGTTGATGGGACATAAGCAATGAATATTGAATACAGCACATAAACTCTAAAAGACTTGAGAGTTTAACCAATGCATAGGCTTTCTTATCCATGATGTCATATTTTAATTCAGCATCTCTCGATGCTCTGCTGAAAAAAGCAATGGCTTCTCTAAGACTTCAACGTTCTTCTGCAATAAAACAACTGCTACTGTATCAAATGAAGAGAAAGAAAAAATAAGAAAATCCTTGGATTAGTCTAGGATGATAAGTATCGGGGATTCAGTCAAGTCTTTCTTTATCTGATCAAAAGAATTACGGGAATCAGTAGTCCATTTGATTTCATTACCTTTTCTCAACATGGTTGTGATATATTTGACCAACTCAGCAAAATTTGAAACAAACCTTCTCAAAAAATTATTTTTTCCCAAAAAGGATTGAACCTCCTTTTTGGATCTAGGAAGTGACAAGGTTTGGATAGCTTCAACCCTGCTGGAATCAACCCTTACCCCTTTAGCTGACACAATATGCCCCAATAATTTTCCCTCCTTCATGGAAAACAATTATTTTTTTGGATTCAAAGAGAGACCAAATTTTCTGCATTTCAAGAAAACCTTTTTTAAATGATCATAGTGCTCTTTATCAGATTGAGAGAACATTGTTATGTCATCCAAATAGCTAAAAACAAACTTTTCCTTCTCTCCAATAAATTTTATCTCCATAGATCGCTGAAAGGTTGCCCCTGCGTTCATCAAACCAAAGGGCACCTTAGCATACATGAATGTACCCCAAGGAGTGGTAAAGGTCATCTTCTCTCTATCTTCTGGAAAAATAGAGATCTGATTGTAGCCAGAAAAAACATCAATCATGGACATCCCAGTCACACTCGTCACCCTCTATAATATGTGTTCCATCTTGGGAAAAGGGTAATTATCCTTTTTAGAAATTTTGTTCAGATTCTAAAAATCGACACAAAGTCTGATTTCTCCATTATTTTTCTTCACTGGGACCAAGTTGGCCACCCATTCAGAATACCTCAAAGGAATAATAATTTTAGCATCTAAAATAGTTTTCACCTCTTTCTCCATGACAGGCAGCAACATAGGATTTATTTTCCTCAACGTTTTCCTGAAGGGTTTGGTCTCTTCCTTTAATGGGATATTGTGCTCTATAATGTTGGTGTCATAAGTTATAAGATCTTCATAAGTCCAAGCGAATACATCAGAAAATTCCTTTAACAACTCAATATATCCTGCCCTCTTCTCCCTTGATAGGGTGCTTGATAACTTGACATATTTTGGATCCTTTTCTATGCCCAAATTGCACTTTGTTATATCAGCATCATCAGTGGACACTTTCCCCTTTACTGCCACATCATTTTCGTCAAATAATCTTTCCAAAAGAACTAGTCCTTTTGGAATGTGCTTGCTAGGTAGTTGCACAATATGATGATTAGCAATTTTATTAAGGAAAACATCAGCATGAGGATTAATTTCAGAATCACGATCCTGATCAATATGTAATGCAGAAAACTCATCAACAGTCTCGAGGAATTTTTTAAGTTCTAGATCATCTTCAAACACCTTCCAATATTTGACATTGTCCGGTATAGAAGGCATGTATTTGACTTCTACATCATACTTTAGTTTAGGTGGTAAGGGGACTCTGAAATTGCTTGTTGATACAGCCAAAGAATCAGCCATGGTATTCTCTTCTCTAGGAATAAATGAAATGTTAAAAGTTGAGAAAAAATTGTCCACCAAGTCCCATACTTCATTTCTATAAGACTTGAGCCTAGGGTGTTGTTGATGGGAGAAAATGATCGTCCGTCAATTTGAAGAACGAGTCTGGTTTGGGGTTGTCTAAATAACCCAAGCCGTTTGGTATAACTTGTTCTAACGGGTTTAAATCTCCGTTGGCCAATCTAAAAGTCCTAGAAGAAACAAATAAAAGAAATAAAAGAGCTAACTATTAAATAACCACTTAATATATATATGTACATATGTATATATAATTATTGTAGATAGTATTTAAACAACAGATCTGACTAACATTATTTATGTGCATGATATACAAGTTGCAAGTTTTAATCCAAATTCATGAAAATCAATGTGAAGATGGTTGCTTTAACAAAAGCAGATAAAGAAAGCACATAAGATATTTTTTGTTTTCTCTTTAATAATCTAAAATATAATATGAAACAGAAGTATGTGGACAGTCAAAGCCAGACCATATATTAGAGTTTCAAAGACAAACAAACAACAAAAAGAAATAAACTAACCTATTAATGAGTTAATTGGCATGAACCCAAACATCTATATGATTATAAAATGTCTAGCCAGCCTGTCCAAGAGACAAACCTGCAATGAACCTTGAAACTGTTCGGAATAAATGCAAAACAGTATATTGACTGTTGAATTTTAATGACAGAACGATGAGATGCAAATAATCGTTGTGATATTTGTGATTGCAAGAAATTACATTTATGATAAATCTAACTGTAACAACATGCTTTTAATCATTCAACAAAATTAAAGAAAAATCTTATCATTTGGGTTGAACGAATGATCACTCTTTTCAATATCTAAAGCATCAAAATGTGGACGATATTTTGAAGAAATTATCCCAATGCCATAATAAATTGTGAAGACTAAAACTATCAATAACTATTGATTTATTAGGATAAACAAACCATAAAAGAAAACAACATTTACAGAGAGCTAAAGCCGAAATGTAAATATGTGTTTCGTCCAAATTTGTGAATAAATTGTCCACCTTCAGCCCCAGGCCAAGATGCCTTGATTACAAAAAATACAATTTTTTAAAGGGTTTAGAAAAGCTAACTGTCTTATCTTGTGGGATAAGATTAAATCTCTACAATGATCTATTGATTACAAAATAGAGGGGAATATAACCACTCCATATCACACTAAATCTCTAAAAACTAAAAAGAGTTTGTTCCTGTTTACACAAAAAATCAGCCACGGATATGGTTAATAAGCACAAAAATGCTTCATATCATTTGGTCACCATAAACTACCAGATATCCTGAAAGAAAAAGATGAAGTAAAGAAATTCAGATATACATTTAACCAATATTTTCCAAATTTTGAATAAGAATAGACTGGCTACAGAATCTGTTGATTTTGTAGCTAGTCTTATTTTAGCAACGAAATCTAATTTATTCTATGAACAAGAATGTAACACAATTTAAGATAAAAAAAAATCTTTACCTTTAACTGGAAAATCAATTCGATTCATAGGATCTCATAATTGACCACTGTTGTTACACTCTCGGCATTCTTTACTATTATGTTCCCAGTCGTTTTCAAACATTTTCCTTGTCTCTGAACAATGGAATTTAGCCTATGATTTTCATCCATTAGCGAGTCGACTTGATCAGTAAGGGTTTTGATTTGTGATTGTAAAATGGGTATGTCTGTATAATATTTATCAATCTAGAACAAACAAATTTCACATTGTGAATCTGTGACAATCGTTTGAGAATACCCACGGTCATGTGTCGGAACATCTCCATTGTTGCCTATAGGTTTCTTATCAAACTTGATACATGGAAATACTTGATTGTGCTTCAGGCAGGGTAGAAAATTATCTGTGAAATTGTAAGCCTAGTCAAGACTTGGTTTGAGGGAAGGAGGGTCTTCTTCGGCCAAGAATCTCTTGATCTCTAAATCGGAGCTCTCACGGATCTCGATCGTTTTTATTGAGCTCACATGAGAGTTTGGTTTATTTCATAGTTTCCTTGAGATTAACCTACCTGCCCTTTTATTTTTAAACCCTAAATCGTTGTCACCTTTAGATGGTTTGCACGTAGGCATGTTTGCATTCTTAGCAGAGGCATTAGGATAGGCATGTTGTTCATGGATCTGTTCAACATATTTTTGGTCGGGTATAGGCTCACTAAGGGTGGTCGTAACACAGGTATCTGTAGATGAAATAACCGCTCTGGCAGGGACTATGGTTTCCTCTATCATGGGTTTGTCAACCTTTATAGTGTTGGGGTTAATGAAACCATTTCGGGTTAGGAAGGCATTCCAATCATCATTTTGTAACTTCAATTCATGTACCAACAGTATCTTTATCAAACCGTGGTGAGACAGGCTGGAATTCAAACGTTGTCTCTTATACCTTTTCGCCATTTTATACAAGCTTCTCCACAAGTAATAGGGAATATTTAACAGAAACTCGATGAAATTCATCAACAAACATATGTGATATAGGAAAACAAAACCAAACTGACCCTTGCATGTCACGAATTGTCTGAGTATTGCTAGCAAACCATGCCACCGGGTTTTCAACAAGGACACAGGCATACCTTTATCACAGCAGTTGAGTTTCCTAGATGTGAAGAACAGGCTCCACGGAACCTCCTCGACCTTGGTGTTTTTAAACCATTTATGCCCGCTCAATGGAAGACGTGTTTCTTGAACTAAAAATTCCTCTGTGACCGCGACCTAAATGTCTCCTACCTTGGCTCATAATCCATCAAAAGAAAGGGCAAATTCTTGAGCATTTCACAAGTTAAAACCCTGGAATTTATCAAGAAAAACAAGCCATCCTTGACCCTCAAGATCCTCCCTTGCATCATCACACACGAGCAGGGTTTGCGAGCCATTGGGTTCAATATTGACGACCGAGGCCATGGGGATTCGAAAGGCAGACAATAAAACACAGTGAGTATGGAAGGTTTCTAGGAGAAGACCAGAGTGATATTTCAGACCCAAAACTCATCAATACCCTAGCACGTATGAACAGAGGTTCTTTAATACCAAATGATAGGCGTTTTTTGAAATGAATGCGAGGAGTACATGCGAAATCCGAGACTTATCTCGAAGTGATGGGCTTATAATTGTTGGACTGCCACCTCCCACAAGGTACAGGCCACGACCAGGTTCATTAAAACTTTATCATTGCGCAACAAGGTGGGTTTGGTTTCTAAAGTTCAGGAGAGGAAACATTTTGTAAACCAAAATGTAGTGACAAGGATAGGCATGACCAAGAGCCACAAAAAATATATCATGGTTTAAATTAAATGGATACTTGGTGATTCAAATAACAACCCAAAGCATGCTTCACATTTGAGGAGTCAATAAAGAAGATGAGCTTCATAGCAAGAAACAAAAATCTTTATTAACCAAAATTGTGGAGCCATCTACCTTTCATAAGTTTTAAATAAAGCGGTAATACAATCATAGGTTTTAATGCTTCGTTCATGCTTTCAGTCATGAACAAAGCATGAAAACGAAAACACTAGGAATAATCGAAACATCACATTTGTAGTTTCAAAAATTGCTTATGAAGAACAATAATCATATGACCCCGGGTAGGCAACTACATAATTTATTATTTGATGCTTTAAAAAGTTGAAAATATGTAGGGTTGCCAACAATGGCGACTTGCTAGGAGAAGAAATTATCTATGTATCACTGATGAGTTCAAGTTAGAAATGTTTGAATGATTTCAAATCAAAGAACAACTGAAAGACATTTGAGCATATTTTATAATCATTATGTGGTCCAGCTTAAGATATCTTTCATTGAAAAATGAAATCTGGTGACAGACTTCACAAATGAAAGCCACGATGTTTAAGTTAATGGCTCCAATGTTGTTGACAAGGCCACTACTACCAGTAGGCATCCATAGCCTCGACATGGATGTCAATTAACCCACTTTGATTCCTCTATCATGTCCAAGAAATTTCAAATCAGAAGGAAGGATGCTTATGATCAAAAAAAAAAATTACCTGAGAATTTTCTCTAACCTGACATCGCTTCGCTGCCAGTGGGCCCGTTCAGTACCCCGACGAAGTTTTCTTGGCATAATGCATGCATTTACCCACTTCTAGCAGACCTATTCAATATCCTGGTGGGTTTACAAACACTTCCCACAACTCTCAAGAAAATTATTGATATAATTTATATATATTCAGAAGAGCGGGGTGATGCTGAAAATTTCAGTGTTTGGCACATTTGTTATTTTCCAGCTCTTTTAATTTTTGCTTGCTAACCTTCATCATGGTCTGAAAATAGTTCATTGATGAAACTAATTTTTTGAGGACAGGGAGGCATCCTTGATTTTCTTTCTTAAAAGCAAGGACAGCGTAAAGAGCTTTTAATGATAGTCGTGTTTTCTCTCAAATGCAAATTGAAACCAAAAAATCAATTCTCAGCAAAAAAACCATCTTTAACTAGTCTACGTTTTTTTTTATGAAAATACAGCAGTTGATGCTCCAAAATTCCTTGATAGTTGTTTAAAGATGAAGCATTATTTTCTCCCTTTTGAACTAGACTGTAATATAGGCATGTTTGATCCAGAAGGCTGAAACAAAAATAAAAAAAATGAAAAGGAAAACCAAAACAAACCAAAACAGAAAAAATATGTACAAAAGGTGTATCTAGGATTTGTCAGGCGAAATATCTCTTGAGAGCTTGGCCATTCACTGGAAAGGTGTCTGGTTGTCCCTCTAAATTCTACAAGTGGAAAGAACTAGGACCTAGTTTTTCGACGATTAAGAAAGGTCCCAACCATAGGTTTTGGAACTTGGTATGTTTTCCTTTCCCCTCATGAGGTTTATCCCACTTCAGGACAATATCACCTACCTCAAAATTCCTATCTGAGGTAGAACTCGAATCAAACCAGCTTTTGACAATATGTTGATGTTGATCCAGTTTTTGTTTTGCTTGAGTTCTTACCTTTTCTAACTTCAGAAAAGCATTAATCTGGCTTTCCAAGGGAGGGAAATCTTCTTCCTGGACTTTCTGGGATAGTTGCAAAGAAGGAAGTAGAACATGCAGAGGAAGAATTACTTCCCTTCCGTAAACAAGAAAGAAGGGGTAATTACCAATAGTGGTTTTCGGGGTCACCCTACCAGCCCATATCACATTGAAAAGTGTGTTGCACCAGTTTTTGTGGTTTTCAAAAACTGTCCTCTTGATGATCTTGATCAGGTTTTTGTTTGTCGATTATGCTAAACCATTTCCTTGGGGGTAATAACTGGCAGAATATTTCAGTTTTATCCCTTTTTATAAAGCAAAGACACTCATATTGAGGGATGAGAAATAGGAAGCATTATCGAAAACCATACATTCAGGAATACCGAATCGAGTAATGATGTTTGAATTGAGGAAAGATATTACCTGACTGGTGTTTACCACTTTTAATGGTGCAGCCTCGGACCATCTAGTAAAATAGTATGTTGTTGTAATGATGTATTTATGTTGCTGCGAGGAGGTGGGGTTAATTGGGCCAATGATGTCAAGACCTCATTTTTGGAAAGGGAAATCCACCGAGATAGGTTGCAGCGGGAATGTCGCCTTTTGTACTCGTCCAGAAGCCTTTTGACAAATTACGCATTTGCGGCATAATGTATGGGATTCTTTGAAAAGCATGGGCCAATAATACCATGCCCTTAATACTTTGTGGGCAGTAGTGTCTCCACCGAAATTCCCACCAGCTTCCCCTGCATGCATCTCAGATAAGACTTTATCTGCTTCATCTCTTGCTAGACAAGGCATAAGGATTTCATCAAAAAAAAATTGAAATAATATACCATTCACAAGCTGGAAAGATGCATACTTTAATCTCAACGCTCTCCTCTTTTTTGGATCAAGGTGACGAGGAGCAGAACCATGTGTTAGATAAAACTTAATGTCATCATACCAAGGATTTGTAGGATTTTGTACACAACAGATTTGACTTTGATTATGTTGATCTTCAATTAACACATCAGTTTGACTTCGTTGTTCTTCAACTGAATCAACGACTAATTTACATAGACCTTGGCCTCTAACAATTTGTGTCGGGGTGATCTCGAGGTCATACTCTTGTAAGGATGTCACCCAGTTTGCCTGTTTTTCACCCAATTCTTTATGTACTAACAAATTTCTAACAGCAGGGTAAGGAACAATGACTTTAGTTCTAGATTTCAGTAGATATGATTGAAAAAATTTTACCGCTTTAAAAACAGCGTAAGCCTACGGATTTACAGCTAGATAATTAAGCTATGCTCCCTTAAAGGCTGAGCTCATAAAGGAAATGGGAACTTCATTGTTTTCATCATTCTTTTGGGTTAACACAGCAGCATAATATCGATCGGAGGCAAACGTGTACAGAGTGAAATCTTGTGAAAAGTCAAGGCTCATTAGGGATGGAGCCTCCACTATGGACTTTTTTATTGAGTCAAAAGCTTGATTTTCTTGAGGTCCCCAATGGTATTGCACATCCTTTTTTATTAAGTTTTGTAATGGCCTCACCATTTTCGAGAAACTTGGAATGAACCTTCTGACAAAATTTATCTAACCTAGAAAGGATTGCATAGATTTTATGGAAGAGGGGGGAGGGAGTTTTGAAATGACTTGAGTCCTCTTAGGGTCAATAATCATCCCTTCATTGGATAATATGAATACAAGCAGCTTTCCTTGTTCCACTGCAAAGACAGATTTTTTAGTATTTAAAGAGATGTCGTACTTACAACATCATTGTAAAATAGATCTCAGATGGGATAAATGATCTCCCTTATTCTTGGAGAAAATAGTGACATCATCAAGATAGAATACTACAGATTGATTGATTAGACCGTGAAAAGCGATATCCATCGCTATCTGGAAAGTGGCACCGAAATTTATAAGCCCAAAGGGCATCTTTCTATAAGCATAGGTACCCCATGGAGTATGAAAAGTGGTTTTCAGCTGGTTTGGAGGAGACATGAGGACCTAGTTGTACCCTAAAAAACTGTCTAGTAAAGACAATCTTTCAGAACCAGATACCTACTGGAGAATTTGTTCCATCGGAGGAATAGGGAAGTTGTCTCTGTTAGATGCTCAGTCTAAGTTTCGAAAATCGACACATAGTCTAATTTCGCCACTTTTCTTCCTCACAGGGACAAGGTTAGAAACCCACTATGTATGCCTTAATGAAAAAATTATCTTTGCATTCAATAGTTTGTTTAGTTCCTTCTTGACCATTGGTTCAAGTTTTGGGTGCATCTTTCTTAACTTCTGTTGAAAAGGCTGAGTCTGGGTTTTCATGGGAATGATGTGTTGATAATGTTAGGTTCAAACGTTTTTAGATCATCATATGTCCAAGCAAAGACATCCTTAAATTCTTTGAACAGTTTTATAAAGGATGATTTCTCTTTCTCGGAACATCTCGTTCCCAAATTGATGCATTGTGGATTATCTTTAGTTCCCAGATTTACCTTTTCATGGGTCAAGGAAGAACTATTCGTTTTACAATTTACCGATTTTCTGAATTTGTCATGCAAATCATAAAACTTTTATAATCTTACCACAGATTTCAGGATAGAATTTACCAGATCTAATGTTGTTTCAGGAGACCTTGGGTCCGATATTACCATAAAATTGCAGAGGACTTCATTATGGGTGCCTTCATCGATAATCGCACCTCGAAAAGTGTCTTCCATGTGCAAGAAATTGATGATCTATTGATCATCATCGAACACTCTCCAGTTAGTTATGTTGTCTGGGACTGATGGTATGAACAACAACTCAATCGAAAATGCGTTCAGAGAAAGGCCTTCTATGGGAAAAAGTTTGGAAGCAACATTAGCTAATAAGTCTGCCTCCGAATTATTTAATCTTGGAATGGATTTAATGTTAAATGTGGAAAATTTGTGCATTAGATTCCATACCTTAGCTTGATAACTTTTCAGTTGTGGTGATAGGCAATGAATGGAATTTCTTACCTGCCTGACCACAATTTCTAAATCACTGAATACCATTAAATTATGTATTTTCAAATCTAGTGCCTTTATGAATCCTTACAAAAGTGCCTTGTATTCAGCCGTGTTGTTTGTGCATTCAAATTCTAATCGGCAAGCGACAAAAGTTTTGTTACCTGCTAGGTCAATGAGCACACATCATGCACCAGCTCCTTCTTTAGATTTGGATCCATCAAAGTAGAGAAACCATATGTGAGCTTCATCAGCCGTATGTGACACATTAGGGAGAACTGCCGACTGTGTGCATGTCATGAGTTCTGACTGTTGTTCCAGGTTAGTAATGATAGAAGTTTCTGCCATGAAGTTACCAAAAAAGGTGCTCATTCCCTACATTTCGGGTGAATTAGCGGAAGAAGTAAATGGTTCATTAGCGTCATTTAAATTGGTTATAGTGAGCTTGAGGTAACGCTCATGATTGATCTTGATTCTGTTAGGCTTTCCATACTCTGGAAGCCACAAATGGGACCAATCTATCGCAAAGTAGCCATGCAACTGTTCATACCAATCCCTGCTTAAAAATAAACCATATACTTTAGGGATGTCAATGAAAATGATATCAATATTCTGGTGAACTTTAAGATTAGAGGATAACCTAATAAGGACATTTTTTAATTCACCTATCACTTTAACGCTGGTTCGATCAAGTTGAATCATTTTCATACTAGAAGGTTGAACTTCAACATTGATTGTCTAGTAGACAGACCAAGGCATTACATTTGATGATGCGCCAGAATCTACCATATAATTATGTACATTCCTATTGAAAATTTCGAAGGTCAACAAAAAAGGTGGGACATTTTTACGAGTATTGACAACAAAACTTTGTTGGTTTTTAGTCGCGGTCCCTGGAGTTATTTTATCTACACTTTTTACACTTTTTACAACAAGGTCTCTTTTATCCAAGAGTTCTAGTGTTGTTTTAGCAGGGACCTTTTGAGGTGTTTTAGGGATGATTTCTGCCAGTTTCTTACTGTTCAGATTGTTGTTTTTGTTGTTTTCCGCAATGTTCTAAAGCATCTTTTGCAGAAGAAAAGGAAATTTCAACAATTTATAAACAGAAATATTAGCTCTAAGTTTCTTAAGGTCTTCAATAAAATCGTATTCTAAACTTGGGGTTGTTGAATTCTGTTTAGTTTCAGTCTTCTTAAAATGTTTTTGGGGTGCATTAGTTCCAATTTCAGAAGAGGGTTTATTCTGGGTTTTGCTTCTGGTATTGCAAGGATGAACTGTTTCAAAATTGGCTTGAAAGATATTGTCCGAAAAATGACCGAAGATGTTGGGAGAGGATTCGTCCTCTTCCACTATTTCTTGTTTAACCATGTCTTCAGAAATCTGAGGGGGAACTAAGTTATCATGTGCTTCAAGGATTGTCTGTATAGCATATTGTAGGCTTTCTAGGTTAAGGCCTTTAGAGTTTAAGTTGGGCCGGTTTGAGGGAAAAGGTTTTCTAAAAGGGAGTTTGTAAGCTCCTTTGCTTGAAGAATCTTCTTCAGTTGATCTCCTTAAATCTACGACTTGATTTGAAAATTTATGAATGACCTTCTGTAAACTTTCCAGATCTGAACTCTCTGATTGAGTTTTGGTTTGGGGAGGTCTAGGAAGAATTTCTATTTTCTTCTTGAAAGATGGGGTAATCTCTGCCTCATTACTGATATTATCCTTTAGGCTTAGAATATCTTTCTCAATTTGGCTCGCCTCCTCGAAGGCTTCTAATAATGCTTCCTTCTTAGACCTTTTTACCCATATTGCTATATTCTGGTGTAGATCTTTGGTGTAGTATGTGACGATAAGATTTTCAGCAGGCATTGAATCAACGGGGATTCGATTCTTTAACATGGGAAATCTTTGATTAAAATCTTTTATTTTTTCCTTAGGGTTCATCTTTAAGCTGGAGAGTTCCATGACTAAGACTTCAAGAGATTTTTCATCTCCTAATTTCTCAAGGAAACAAGACTCGAACTTATCCCAAGATACAATGGTGTGGGGTTGTTGGGAAAAATACCACGTAGAGGCATTGCCTTTGAACGTATATGGAAAAATTCTACACACTACATCTTTGTGTTCTTTGCTTCAGAGTCTAATGGCTAGCATGAATTTTTTTTATGTGATCCTCAGTGATTTTCTTAGAATCTGGATCGAATTTAGGGAGCCATTTCTATGGATTCTTAGGCAAAGGATGTTGGGGTCTAGGTATGGCCACAGCATCTTGATCGAGCCAGGGCCTAGAGGGATTGTTTGGATTTGCCATGGGCGTAGGTAGTGTTGGAGGTTGAGATGAAGAACTACCTTCATCGGGTGATTCTTCTCCCGAAGAGGAAGGGGATGAAGGAGGTGGCGAAGGTGGGATACCAGATCCTTCGACTGCAGGAGTGAGGATGTGATCTGGATCCGTAGGATTTAGGAGAAGACCAGTGCCTTCAATTCATTCTCTGATATCAGAGAAATCTAATGATTTATTCAGTGGTTGACCTGGTTGTCTGATACGAGCCAAAGCACCGTGTGTCCTTAGAATTGATTGATGAACAATTTCTTGTACGTCGGACACTAGAGGGTTTGGTGTTACTGGCTCAACGGTAATCTGTGGATTTTCATTTGAGGTGGTTGTTGTTTAAGAAGTAACGTTGTCCTCAGAATGACTTCTTGTTAGTATAGGGGAATGGGTGTGGGGGGGAGGAGTCTTGTGACCTCCACATGCCATCAATCGTTTTTAGGCCCTCCTTCTAGCGTCATTTGTTGACGAGCGAAAATGACCGTCCGTCAATTGGAAGAATGAGTCTGGTCTGGGGTTGTCTAAATAACTCAATTCGTTTGGTATAACTCATTCTAACGGGTTTAATGGATCCGTTGGCCAATCTAAAAGTCCTGGAAAAAAAAAAAAAAAGAAATAAAAGAGATAACTATTAAATAACCACTTAATATATATATGTACAAACGTATATATAACTATTGTAGATAGTATTTAAACAACGGATCTGCCTATCATTATTTATGTGCATGATATACAAGTTGCAAGTTTTAATTCAAACTCACGAAAATCAATATGAAGATGGCTGCTTTAACAAAAGCAGATAAAGAAAGCACATAAGATATTTTTTGTTTTCTCTTTATTAATCTAAAATTAAATAGAAAAAATATACTATGAAACAGAATTATGTGGACGGCCAGAGCCAGACCATATATTAGAGTTTTGAAGACAAACAAATGACAAAAAGAAATAAACTAACCTATTAATGAGTTAATCGGCATGCATCCAAACATCTGTATGATTATAAACTGCCCAGCCAGCCTGTCCAAGAGATAAACCTGCAATGAACCTTGAAACTGTTCGTAATAAATGCAAAATAGTATATTGACTGTTGAATTTTAATGACAGAACGATGAGATGCAAATAATCGTTGTGATATTTGTGATTGCAAGCAATTACATTTAAGATAAATCTAACTATAACAACATGCTTTTAATAATTCAACAAAATTAAAGAAAAATCTTATCATTTGGGTTGAACGAATGATCACTCTTTTCAATATCTGAAGCATCAAAATGTGGATGATATTTTGAAGAAATTATCCCAATGCCATAATAAATTGTGAATACTAAAGCTATCAACAACTATTGATTTATCAGGATAAACAAACCATAAACGAAAAAAACATTTACAAAGAGCTAAAGTTGAAATCTAAATATATGTTCTGTCCAAATTTGTGAATAAATTGTCCACCTTCAGCCCCAGGCCAAGATGCCTTGATTACAAAAAATACAAGTCTTTAAAGGGTTTAGAAAAGCTAATTGTCTTATCTTTTGGGATAAGATTAAATCTCCACAATGATCTACTAATTACAAAATAGAGGGGAATATAACCACTCCATATCACACTAAATATCTAAAAACTAAAAAGAGTTTGTTCCTGTTTACACAAAAAATGAGCCACAGATATGGTTAATAAGCCCAAAAATGCTTCATATCATTTGGTCACCATAAACTGTCAGATATCCTGAAAGAAAAAGATGAAATAAAGAAATTCAGATACACATTTAACCAATATTTTCCAAATTTCGAATAAGAATAGACTAGCTACATAATCTACTGACTCTGTAGCTAGTCTTATTTTAGCAACGAAATCTAATTTATTCTATGAAAAAGAATGTAACACAATTTAAGATAAAATAAAATCTTTACCTTTAACTCAAAAATCAATTCGATTCACAGGATCTCAAAATTGACCACTGTTGTTACACTCTCGACATTCTTTACTATTATGTTCCCAATCGTTTTCAAACATTTGCCTTGTCTCTGAACAATGGACTTTAGCCTATGATTTTCATCCGTTAGTGAGTCGACCTGATCAGTAAGGGTTTTGATTTGCGATTGTAAAATGGGTATGTCTGTATAATATTTATAAATCTAGAACAAACAAATTTCACATTGTGAATCTGTGACATGCATTTGAGAATACCCACGGTCGTGTGTCGGAACGTCTCCACTGTTGCCTATAGGTTTCTTATCAAACTTGATACCTAAAAATCCTTGATTGTGCTTCAAGAAGGGTGGCAAATTATCTACGAAATTGTAAGCCTGGTCGAGACCTAGTTTGAGGGAAGGAGGGTCTTGTTCAGCCAAGAATCTCTTAATCTCTGAATCGGAGCTCTCATGGATCTCAATCGTTTTGATCGAGCTCACATGAGAGTTTGGTTTATTTTGTAGTTTCCTTGAGATTAACCTACCTGCCCTTTTATTTTTAAACCCTAAATCGATGTCACCTTTAGATGGTTTGCACATAGGCCTGTTTGCGTTCTTAGCAGAGGCATTAGGATGGATGTGTTGTTCATGGCTCTGCTCAGCATATTTTTGGTCAGGTATAGGCTCACTGAGGATGGTCATAACACAGACCTATGTAGATGAAAGAACCGCTCTGGTAGGGACTATGGTTTCCTCTATCATGGGTTTGTCAACCTCTACAGTGTTGGAGTTAACGAAACCATTTCGGGTTAGGAAGGTGTTCCAATCATCATTTTGTAACTTCAATTGATGTACCAACAATATCTTTATCAAATTGTGGTGAAACAGGCTGGAATTCAAATGTTGTCTCTTATACCTTTTCGCCATTTTATACAGGCTTCTCCACAGGTAATAGGGCATATTTAACTGAAACCCGATGAAATTCATCAACAAACGTATGTGATATAGGAAAAAAAAACCAAAGCGACCCGTGCATGTCACGAATTTTCTCAGGATCACTAGCCAACCATGCCACTGGGTTTTCAACAAGGACATAGGCATACCTTTATCACAGTAGTTGATTTTCCTAGATGTGAAGAACAGGCTCCATGGAACCTCCTCAACCTTGGCGTTTTTAAACCATTTATGCCCACTCAATGGAAGACCTATTGCTTGACCTAAACATTCCTCTGTGACCTCGACCTGAATGTCTCCTACCTTGGATCAGCATCCATCAAAAGAAAGGGAAAATTCCTAAGTGGTTCGCAAGTTAAAACCCTGGAACTTCTCAAGAAAAACAAGCCAGCCTTGACCCTCAAGATCCTCCCTTGCATCATCACACAAGAGCAGGGTTTGTGAGCCATTGGGTTCAATCATAACGACCGGGGCCATTGGGATTTTGAAGGAAGACAATAAAACACAGTGAGTATGGAATGTTTCTAGGAGAAGACCAGAGAGATATTTCAGACCCAAAACTCATCACTACCCTAGCGCATATGAACAGAGGTTCCTTAATACCAAATGATAGGTGTTTTGTGAAATGAGTGAGAGTAGTATATGTGAAACCCGAGACTTAGCTCGAAGTGATGGGATTATTGTTGTCGGACTTCCACCTCCCACAAGGTACAGGCCACGACCAAGTTCATTAAAACTTTATCATTGCGCAACAAGGTGGTTTTGGTTTCTAAAGTCCAAGAGAGGAAAAATTTTGTAAACCAAAATTTAGTGACAAGGATAGGCATGACCAAGAGACACAAAAAATATATCATGGTTTAAATTAAATGGATCCTTGGTGATTCAAAAAACAACCCAAAGCATGCTTCACATTTGAGGAGTCAATAAAGAAGATGAGCTTCATAGAAGGAAACAAAAATCTTTATTAACCAAAACTATGGAGCCATATACCTTTCATAAGATTTAAATAAAGTGGTAATACAATCATAGGTTTTAATGCTTCATTCATGTTTTCAGTCATGAACAAAGCATGAAAACAAAAACAGTAGGAATAACCGAAAGATCACATTTGTAGTTTCAAAAATTGCTTATGAAGAACAATAATCGTATGACCCCAGGTAGGCAGCTACATAATTTATTATTTGATGCTTTAAAAAGTTGAAAATGTGTAGGGCTACCAACAGGTGCTTAGTCTGGTAAATATTTTTTATTTGATGGATGATCAATTCAGCATCCCCAAATAATGATAGCTCTACTATCCCCGTGTCTTTAGCAGCCCTCAATCCCAAGACAAGAGCTTCATATTCTACCACATTATTAGTAGTTTCAAATTCTAGCTTGTATGATAGAAATATAGTCTCTTAAGTAGGTGAAACAAATACCACTCCAACACCTACACCTTCCCTCGAAAGGCTAAATCAAAGAAAATCATCCAAATAGAGGTGGTTGGAGAGGAATCTTCGCAAAAGGTATAGACTATTTTCTAATTTCAAGAGGAGTTTCAGGGGTATCGGTGAGCTGCAAGATGCTGGATCCCAAATCAGTATCAAGAGAAAAAATAGGATGATTTGTGGGGTTTTCTTCATCATTAATAATGTAGGCCAACTGAGCTTCCCTGTAAAGTCTTCTATGCTCCCCCCAAAACACAGGAATGGTAGAATATGAGAGATTAATCTGCAAGGTTCCCCCAAGTTGTTTTATCCAATATCTTGACAAGAGCATGCCAAACTTGGGGGGAACATCATCCACCACGATATCCATGACTACGCTTTTCATGGGCAACTAAAATAAGGTCACAACTAGATCCTTTATGACCCCAAGACACTTCACTTTCTTGGAGTGAAAAGAATATAATTCATGGCAGGTCTTTGTGATTTCTAAACCAAGTTCATCCATACGGGTTTCGACATGAGATTGTAGGATGCCCTTGAATCCATCAAACAATTATGAAACACCTTGTCATGTATATTTAGTGATGTATCTAAAGGAGGGGACGAATCATCTCTATCTTCTATCAGTGGGCCCAAGATAAATGTTGTTTTTTCATCTTGCAAATTTACTGAATCAGTGGCACTCTAAGAGGCTTCGGGTTGTAACATTTTGGAGAGATATTTTTTAAATTCTTAATTTTTTATCAATACCAAAAAAGGTACACAGATCTTGATTTTTTGGATCTCATTCTCAAAGTTGAAGGAAGATGAATACTTCAGGCTCTCTTTGGTTTCAGGGGTAGGATTTTTGACCAGAACTTGGGGACTTTGAGTGTCTATTTCCTTACTGCTAATTGTCACAGCCTTGGCAGAATTTTCTTTTTGAGCAGGATGATTAGAAGCATCTGTTTTTTCCTCATTATTTTTAGATCTCATATTATGTCTATTAGGACTTTCTTTTTCTTTCTCTCCCTTACTTAATTTATTTATTTGAATATCCATCAAGGATTGATCATATGCAGATTGAGTCAAGTGAGAGGATGGGGATGTGTCACGTAAGCAATGAATCTGAGGATTAGCTTCTTCCTCCTCTCCTTCTTCATTAACAACCAGGTTGTTATGTAAGGGATTTTGCACCTTTTGATCATCTCTCTCTCTATTTATAGGATCTCTAGGAAGGATCTGGGGAGAATTATTTGGTCTCTTGAAGTTACCTCTATTATCAATATTTTTATTATTTTTGTAGGTCTATTTTCGTTCCAGTTTTAACTTTTCAATATCAGTAGAAAGGGATTTTATAAATTTGGTAAGTTCATCTACTTGAGAGTGGACAACGGGGGAGTCAGAAGTTGAAGCTTCAACTCTATTTTTTCTCCTATCTCTATTATATTTTCCCCTGAGTTTATTAGATGCCACTATGTTGGATTCTACCTCCAAGGTTGCATCTTTCATATGGGCTAAGGAGGTTGATCTTCTTTCTCTCAGTAGAAGACAAAAGTCGTGGTCAAAGGCACTGGCATAAGTGATTTTTGCAGAGGTTTATGTGGGTTTTATCTCATCAGGAATATTATTGTACATTTTGTTGAATCTTTTAGAGAATTCATAGATAGACTCTCCCTCTTTCCTTTTTAGGGATCCAAATTTAGTTATATAGTACAAGAAGTCCTTTTTTCCCCCCAGTGCCTCAAAAAGGCCTCGTCTGGCGCCTCAATGCCAGTAATGGATCCAGGGGCCAAAACCCTAAACCACTTCCTAGCCTCACCAAAAAGGCTTTGGACGAAGACTCTCATCCACACATCCTCATTTTCAATGCTTTGATTGTCTACATAACTGTAGAAGGAAGCAAGATGTTATTTAGCGGTTATATCTTCTTCTCCCGTGAATATGGGAATGTATTTTAAATAATCTCCAGGTGGAAGAGAATTCACTGGTTGATGTAAGACAAGAGGGGCATATCTTGTAGCCACTATGGAATCCATCCTATTTGCAGTGGGATTAGAACCTGCCATTGGATTTTGAACTCATGGTGAACAAGGAGGAGAAGGGAACTTGACTGTGTGCAGTTTAGGAGAAAAGGGAATGTATGAAGGAGAAATTTCATTTTTCGTAGCAGAAGGTTGAGTCTTGGAAGAAAATGGTAAAGTCTGTAAAGGGGATGAGTTTTCCTTTTCTTTGGAAGAATAAATTTTAACAGGAGGAGGGCTAGCAAAGCCTAAAGTAGGAAAATCTTCAAGACTCTCAAGACTGAACCACTTTACAATGTTAGGGGAAGAAATAATTTCAAATATTTCTTCCTTCAAATCAGTTTCAAAAGAGGAGTATTCAATAGGAAATTTTTGAAAATCAAGATTCTTAGATACTTCAGCAGAAGGTAAAGAAGGATCACTTGATATAACAACTGGAGTATTAAGAGTGGAATTAGGCAACTAACCAGAAGCACTTGTAGCAGCAACAAAAAAAAATATCTTGAGAATCTTTTCCCTTCTTGATGATCTTCTCTGGGTCAGCCTCAGGTGGAACTAAAGGTAGTTGTGGATTTGATCTTGTATGTTTGCCTTTAGGCGCCAGAGCTGAAACAATGGAGTCGTCAAGTGAAAGTTGCAATCTTCAATATACTAAGTTCCAATGGACCTTTAGAACCAGTAAGCTTTGTCATTCAATCCCAGGGACATATCATCAAATTGTTCTCCGACAGCGGCGCCAATAATGTTAGCACTAGGAATCACCTTTAGATTGCATGGAAGGCAATCCCAGTACCCATTAGGTTATATGTAGATGTAAAAGCATTTTTTGAGGGGTCAAATGGACAAGACTCAAGATGATAATGTTCCAACTCATAAATCAAGGCTAGAATGCACGAGAAATCAAGGTCTTGGCTAACTTCAATCATTAAGTGGGAGTAAATGTGAACAGAGTGAAGACTTTAGTGAGAGGGATGTAGAGGTTGTTGTAAACATCAGGTCTGCAGACAAGTTAAGGAAGAAAAAGTATTAACACGGGATCTTCTTGAGTTCAAAGTTTAAGGACACTAAAGAAACATCATAATAATATTATAATCAAACATACATCATAATATCACCACAAAAATTCATGTGAATCATTCAAAGCATGAACAATTTAGCATCAGAAGCAAATAAGTTGGAATAAGAAGCTGATTTCTATTAACCAAGATGTCTCAAATTAAGTACATAACCAGTTCATAGTAACTTCATCAATATATTACAGTATAATGGAGCCTATATCAACCATTCGAACCTACTGAAGAATTTCATCTATCTATTTATAACAAAAGAGGAGGCAACAGCTGGACATGTGAGTTGGCCTTCTTCCCATGAAAATCTTTAAGAAGTTATTCCCTCTAACAACTTTACTAACAACTAATTCTATAAAATGGGAAAATGTTGGTCACTGATCCAACTAATATTTGAACTGAGTTGATATCCCTTTGATGTGCAACTCTTTTCTTGCCAAGTTTCCTTCAGGGGCATGTAGTTGTCATCATGCTACCAGCTATTGTCTCTACAATCTTCCACCTCATCAGCCATTCATAAAGATATTATCTCAACTCTCCTTGATTCTTGGTATCTGTTGGAAGCATCATTTGGTAGCACTCTGAGTAGCGCACTTGGTAGCACCTTTATCAAATTTCCTATGATTCTATAGCTCAACCTCAAAAATAGGCGAGTAGAAAAGGTAGTGCCAAGCCTTCGTGTCTTCTGTGAAAAACTCAATCTCTGCCAAAATTTCGGTAGAGAATTTTGGTAGTGCCATCCTAGTGTGTCTCTATGTAGAATTTGTTCTCTGCTAGAATTTCAGTAGCGCCCGCCTATGTATCCTATCAAACTTTCAGTAGCGCCATCATAATTCGCAGCACCTTCACTTGAACATGTGCAGAATGGGTAGCAACTTAGGGTATTAGCAGTGCCATTAGTCATAGGCGATCTGGTAGTGTTATAGGTAGTAGATTGGTGGAAAATAAAAATAAAAAAGACTATTTTGTAGTGCCATAGCACTACGGAATGTCTATGCTACTAATGTTGAAGGGATTAATTCTTTGTGAAAACCCAAAACTCTGAACAGTAAGTACTAGAAGCCTGTATAGGTGGTAGATGTAGGGTTTCATCAATTGTTTATCTTTGCAAAAAGGGACCATCTTCAAAAAATGGAGCTCACCTTTCACCAATTACTTCATTAACCTGACACTCCTTCTTGGAGAAGGAGGACCTCCCTTTGGAAAAATAGGATTCTTCCATTTAGAAGTGGAAGGCTTCTTCACTAGAGCTATGTTCTCCTTGGCTGTTGGTTTCTCCTTTTCAATAGCAGCTTCAACCAATACATGCAATTTCCTTTGAGCCATTTCATCTTGGAAATATTTCAAGTCTTCTTTTAGCTTTCTATTACGAGACTGAAAGTCTTTGTTCTACCTATAAAGTTTTTTGAGATGCCTATGGAGAGGGTGGGCCTTTCTTGCTGCAAACCTTGCTAGGTCAAGAGTGTGGTTTTATCCATCCATGAGTTCTTTCATCTTAAATCTGTCAGACATATTGCCTATGCTCCTTAGAAAATAGTAGGGAATGTTCATTTCAATTTTTCCAGTAAAATGCAGCAGAAGCCTTATATGGTATTGGTATAGTGTATTGAACCTCCCTTCACATGTAAATTACCTCTGAATGATCCTCAATATCTTGGCAAACTGCTCAATCATATGATTCCTTGGCACACCTTTAGATGGTTTATCAGCTTGATGTTCAGGCTTAAGGAAAACTTTGGCATAGGCTACATCTAAGGCCATGGCTTTAAACCATCTCTCACTTGTGATAGGGATTCATTTAGCAACAAAAATAGAGGTCTCAGACACCTCAAATTCTAGGTCCCCTACCTTGGTCTTCAGGCCATCAATATGTAAGGCAAACTGCCTTGTCACCTCAGGATGACCTCTTTGCATATTTTGGCAGAAAGAGAGGATCCAACCCTTTGAAAAACTTCTCTGACCATGGGCTCTACCTCGAATAGATGCACGTCTACAAGCTCATTCCTAACCACCTTACCTCCTTTGTGTGAATTATTCATCTGAGGAGTCTCCATATTTTAGGATAAGATATTTTAGGGCTATGGAGTGGTGATAACCAACAGGATTAAAGAGTCAAATCTCAAATGGACAAGGCTACCCCTTTACAAGAATTTCCCTTAAACCAGACTAGTTGCTAGGTAGCTAAAATTGGTTGTATAAACCCCTCCCTTGAATGTGTGCAAGTATGAACACTGATAAAAATATATGATGAGAGGAATACCTTGTAATGGTTTTTGAAAACTAGGTTGAAACAACCTGACTCAACTATCAGAGGAGGCAGAGGAGAAACAATGTAGTTTGAGTAGCCTCTTTAGGTAGTTCATTATGCATGCAGAGGATAAGACCTGCTTGGATACTGTGAGTTTGGTGACAATGGTGGGAAGATGTATCAAAATAAATAGACAGGTGGTGAGATTTGCAGGTTTGAATGGAGGGAAAAATTGATAGGAAGGTGTGAGGAAAGCTTCTCCTCCATCTCTGCAGGCAAGACAACTACCAAAATCTGAGTGCTAAATCTCCTTGAAATTGATGTGCAGAGGAGGAAAATGTAGAATACCTGTGGAATATAGACAGTTTGAGGCCTTAGAAAAATCTCACGAAAAAATCACGAGAAACTTGGCCTCCGAATCCACCTCAGCGTTAGATCTAGTAGTGTTGCTACCAACTGGTTGGAACTGGTAGTTTGTGCAGCACAATAATTTTGAGTTTTTTAAAAATCCAAAAACCGTTATCAGAGCTCATAAATATGAAAAATTGAAATCATGTTTTAACTACCCCTAGCACTAAAAACAAGGAAGAGATGACATCAGTGTCATACCCACAAATCATGGTAGAATATGATGGGCAGGGAGTGTGCTATGGAAACTCCTGATGAGTTGGCAGCGCTCCAATTCAAAAAATGATTTGACTAGTAAGTAGAGTAAAAAAGGGACTACAAGGAAAGTTTACGAGGGCATGAGTGAGGAAAGTGATAAGTCGAGTCAAGTTGATCATGGAGTGAGTCGATCCTAGTGTCAAGTCATGGAGGGGGTCAAAATATAGTTCACAAAAAATGGTCCTGAGTCAAATATTTGTGTGAGGATCAAAACATAAGTCATGACTTAAGCCTTTATTTATCAAGGGAAACTAAGCAAACAAAATTTTAAGAGGATAAATCAAAAAATTAAAATCTAAAGGCTTAGGAAAAGATGAAACTAAAGGCTAAAGACCCAAGGCAACATAGTGTGATAATAGTACCTTTAACGACATTTTTCCTTGCTCAATCTAGGCTAATCTTGATCTCCAAGCTCTTCAGAAGGTCTTGCAATCCAATGAGCAGCAACGACAAAACATACTTCCTATTCTACCATGATTAGATTCAAAATAGATCTATCAAAAGAAACAAGTTCATGAAACAAACAAAAACTTCAAGGAAACATGCCAAGAACATACATATATATTAATGGAAACAAAGGAAAGTGCTTACAACTGTAGATGCAGATGCAACAGCCTCACCAAGCTCTCTTTGTCCAAACCCTTGCTCAAAAGTTCCATGATCAGAATGACTATAATTTCACTGATTATTCTCCCTTATGAGATCATAAATTTGATGCCTTCAATGTCTCCCCCTTTCGCCATGAGGAGTCCTCCTTATATAGGCTTTCATAGGCCTAACCACCTTAGAGATTCTTGGGATAGGTTGAGGATATTTCTCCATCAGTTGTGGATCCTACCTAAGATCTAGCCTTGACCTCATATTCGAATCAAACTGACTTCAGAGATAAGGGGGATCTTCCCCTTATTTCCTCAACAGCATAATTCTCCCCCAGAATGGTGCATAGAACACTGCAACGCTCCCCCAAAGGAAGGCAAGGAGTGCTAACACTCCCTGCTAGTGGGTAGGGGAGTGTTTCCCTTCAAAAATGATTTTCAAGTGGTGTTTCTCAAGGAAAAAGATTTGTACTCTTCATAAAATGGCATATCCTTCTTTTAACCAGTCTATGAGGATGTCTCAAGTGTTCGTGTGATGTCATTCGAGATACGAAATAGGCAAGATGACAGTATGATATTTGCGACACTTGTGACATTTGTGGCCAAAGTGCGACACTTGAAACACTTGTAATGATGACAGTAGGTCATCATTGAAGTGAGTAATTTTGATGTGGAACATAGGGATAGGATCATGTAAACATGAATAATTCAATTTCCTTATATCTACACAAATTATTATTCCCCCTTGTTTCTTTTTGTGGACCACCATGGGATTGATCCATTCAGATTCTTCCACTAGCTCTATGATACTAGCTTCTAGCATTCGATCAAGTTTTTCTTTCA
>ML799391.1:470033-521045 GCA_009831015.1 Picea engelmannii
TGTAAACTTTCCAGATCTGAACTCTCTGATTGAGTTTTGGTTTGGGGAGGTCTAGGAAGAATTTCTATTTTCTTCTTGAAAGATGGGGTAATCTCTGCCTCATTACTGATATTATCCTTTAGGCTTAGAATATCTTTCTCAATTTGGCTCGCCTCCTCGAAGGCTTCTAATAATGCTTCCTTCTTAGACCTTTTTACCCATATTGCTATATTCTGGTGTAGATCTTTGGTGTAGTATGTGACGATAAGATTTTCAGCAGGCATTGAATCAACGGGGATTCGATTCTTTAACATGGGAAATCTTTGATTAAAATCTTTTATTTTTTCCTTAGGGTTCATCTTTAAGCTGGAGAGTTCCATGACTAAGACTTCAAGAGATTTTTCATCTCCTAATTTCTCAAGGAAACAAGACTCGAACTTATCCCAAGATACAATGGTGTGGGGTTGTTGGGAAAAATACCACGTAGAGGCATTGCCTTTGAACGTATATGGAAAAATTCTACACACTACATCTTTGTGTTCTTTGCTTCAGAGTCTAATGGCTAGCATGAATTTTTTTTATGTGATCCTCAGTGATTTTCTTAGAATCTGGATCGAATTTAGGGAGCCATTTCTATGGATTCTTAGGCAAAGGATGTTGGGGTCTAGGTATGGCCACAGCATCTTGATCGAGCCAGGGCCTAGAGGGATTGTTTGGATTTGCCATGGGCGTAGGTAGTGTTGGAGGTTGAGATGAAGAACTACCTTCATCGGGTGATTCTTCTCCCGAAGAGGAAGGGGATGAAGGAGGTGGCGAAGGTGGGATACCAGATCCTTCGACTGCAGGAGTGAGGATGTGATCTGGATCCGTAGGATTTAGGAGAAGACCAGTGCCTTCAATTCATTCTCTGATATCAGAGAAATCTAATGATTTATTCAGTGGTTGACCTGGTTGTCTGATACGAGCCAAAGCACCGTGTGTCCTTAGAATTGATTGATGAACAATTTCTTGTACGTCGGACACTAGAGGGTTTGGTGTTACTGGCTCAACGGTAATCTGTGGATTTTCATTTGAGGTGGTTGTTGTTTAAGAAGTAACGTTGTCCTCAGAATGACTTCTTGTTAGTATAGGGGAATGGGTGTGGGGGGGAGGAGTCTTGTGACCTCCACATGCCATCAATCGTTTTTAGGCCCTCCTTCTAGCGTCATTTGTTGACGAGCGAAAATGACCGTCCGTCAATTGGAAGAATGAGTCTGGTCTGGGGTTGTCTAAATAACTCAATTCGTTTGGTATAACTCATTCTAACGGGTTTAATGGATCCGTTGGCCAATCTAAAAGTCCTGGAAAAAAAAAAAAAAAGAAATAAAAGAGATAACTATTAAATAACCACTTAATATATATATGTACAAACGTATATATAACTATTGTAGATAGTATTTAAACAACGGATCTGCCTATCATTATTTATGTGCATGATATACAAGTTGCAAGTTTTAATTCAAACTCACGAAAATCAATATGAAGATGGCTGCTTTAACAAAAGCAGATAAAGAAAGCACATAAGATATTTTTTGTTTTCTCTTTATTAATCTAAAATTAAATAGAAAAAATATACTATGAAACAGAATTATGTGGACGGCCAGAGCCAGACCATATATTAGAGTTTTGAAGACAAACAAATGACAAAAAGAAATAAACTAACCTATTAATGAGTTAATCGGCATGCATCCAAACATCTGTATGATTATAAACTGCCCAGCCAGCCTGTCCAAGAGATAAACCTGCAATGAACCTTGAAACTGTTCGTAATAAATGCAAAATAGTATATTGACTGTTGAATTTTAATGACAGAACGATGAGATGCAAATAATCGTTGTGATATTTGTGATTGCAAGCAATTACATTTAAGATAAATCTAACTATAACAACATGCTTTTAATAATTCAACAAAATTAAAGAAAAATCTTATCATTTGGGTTGAACGAATGATCACTCTTTTCAATATCTGAAGCATCAAAATGTGGATGATATTTTGAAGAAATTATCCCAATGCCATAATAAATTGTGAATACTAAAGCTATCAACAACTATTGATTTATCAGGATAAACAAACCATAAACGAAAAAAACATTTACAAAGAGCTAAAGTTGAAATCTAAATATATGTTCTGTCCAAATTTGTGAATAAATTGTCCACCTTCAGCCCCAGGCCAAGATGCCTTGATTACAAAAAATACAAGTCTTTAAAGGGTTTAGAAAAGCTAATTGTCTTATCTTTTGGGATAAGATTAAATCTCCACAATGATCTACTAATTACAAAATAGAGGGGAATATAACCACTCCATATCACACTAAATATCTAAAAACTAAAAAGAGTTTGTTCCTGTTTACACAAAAAATGAGCCACAGATATGGTTAATAAGCCCAAAAATGCTTCATATCATTTGGTCACCATAAACTGTCAGATATCCTGAAAGAAAAAGATGAAATAAAGAAATTCAGATACACATTTAACCAATATTTTCCAAATTTCGAATAAGAATAGACTAGCTACATAATCTACTGACTCTGTAGCTAGTCTTATTTTAGCAACGAAATCTAATTTATTCTATGAAAAAGAATGTAACACAATTTAAGATAAAATAAAATCTTTACCTTTAACTCAAAAATCAATTCGATTCACAGGATCTCAAAATTGACCACTGTTGTTACACTCTCGACATTCTTTACTATTATGTTCCCAATCGTTTTCAAACATTTGCCTTGTCTCTGAACAATGGACTTTAGCCTATGATTTTCATCCGTTAGTGAGTCGACCTGATCAGTAAGGGTTTTGATTTGCGATTGTAAAATGGGTATGTCTGTATAATATTTATAAATCTAGAACAAACAAATTTCACATTGTGAATCTGTGACATGCATTTGAGAATACCCACGGTCGTGTGTCGGAACGTCTCCACTGTTGCCTATAGGTTTCTTATCAAACTTGATACCTAAAAATCCTTGATTGTGCTTCAAGAAGGGTGGCAAATTATCTACGAAATTGTAAGCCTGGTCGAGACCTAGTTTGAGGGAAGGAGGGTCTTGTTCAGCCAAGAATCTCTTAATCTCTGAATCGGAGCTCTCATGGATCTCAATCGTTTTGATCGAGCTCACATGAGAGTTTGGTTTATTTTGTAGTTTCCTTGAGATTAACCTACCTGCCCTTTTATTTTTAAACCCTAAATCGATGTCACCTTTAGATGGTTTGCACATAGGCCTGTTTGCGTTCTTAGCAGAGGCATTAGGATGGATGTGTTGTTCATGGCTCTGCTCAGCATATTTTTGGTCAGGTATAGGCTCACTGAGGATGGTCATAACACAGACCTATGTAGATGAAAGAACCGCTCTGGTAGGGACTATGGTTTCCTCTATCATGGGTTTGTCAACCTCTACAGTGTTGGAGTTAACGAAACCATTTCGGGTTAGGAAGGTGTTCCAATCATCATTTTGTAACTTCAATTGATGTACCAACAATATCTTTATCAAATTGTGGTGAAACAGGCTGGAATTCAAATGTTGTCTCTTATACCTTTTCGCCATTTTATACAGGCTTCTCCACAGGTAATAGGGCATATTTAACTGAAACCCGATGAAATTCATCAACAAACGTATGTGATATAGGAAAAAAAAACCAAAGCGACCCGTGCATGTCACGAATTTTCTCAGGATCACTAGCCAACCATGCCACTGGGTTTTCAACAAGGACATAGGCATACCTTTATCACAGTAGTTGATTTTCCTAGATGTGAAGAACAGGCTCCATGGAACCTCCTCAACCTTGGCGTTTTTAAACCATTTATGCCCACTCAATGGAAGACCTATTGCTTGACCTAAACATTCCTCTGTGACCTCGACCTGAATGTCTCCTACCTTGGATCAGCATCCATCAAAAGAAAGGGAAAATTCCTAAGTGGTTCGCAAGTTAAAACCCTGGAACTTCTCAAGAAAAACAAGCCAGCCTTGACCCTCAAGATCCTCCCTTGCATCATCACACAAGAGCAGGGTTTGTGAGCCATTGGGTTCAATCATAACGACCGGGGCCATTGGGATTTTGAAGGAAGACAATAAAACACAGTGAGTATGGAATGTTTCTAGGAGAAGACCAGAGAGATATTTCAGACCCAAAACTCATCACTACCCTAGCGCATATGAACAGAGGTTCCTTAATACCAAATGATAGGTGTTTTGTGAAATGAGTGAGAGTAGTATATGTGAAACCCGAGACTTAGCTCGAAGTGATGGGATTATTGTTGTCGGACTTCCACCTCCCACAAGGTACAGGCCACGACCAAGTTCATTAAAACTTTATCATTGCGCAACAAGGTGGTTTTGGTTTCTAAAGTCCAAGAGAGGAAAAATTTTGTAAACCAAAATTTAGTGACAAGGATAGGCATGACCAAGAGACACAAAAAATATATCATGGTTTAAATTAAATGGATCCTTGGTGATTCAAAAAACAACCCAAAGCATGCTTCACATTTGAGGAGTCAATAAAGAAGATGAGCTTCATAGAAGGAAACAAAAATCTTTATTAACCAAAACTATGGAGCCATATACCTTTCATAAGATTTAAATAAAGTGGTAATACAATCATAGGTTTTAATGCTTCATTCATGTTTTCAGTCATGAACAAAGCATGAAAACAAAAACAGTAGGAATAACCGAAAGATCACATTTGTAGTTTCAAAAATTGCTTATGAAGAACAATAATCGTATGACCCCAGGTAGGCAGCTACATAATTTATTATTTGATGCTTTAAAAAGTTGAAAATGTGTAGGGCTACCAACAGGTGCTTAGTCTGGTAAATATTTTTTATTTGATGGATGATCAATTCAGCATCCCCAAATAATGATAGCTCTACTATCCCCGTGTCTTTAGCAGCCCTCAATCCCAAGACAAGAGCTTCATATTCTACCACATTATTAGTAGTTTCAAATTCTAGCTTGTATGATAGAAATATAGTCTCTTAAGTAGGTGAAACAAATACCACTCCAACACCTACACCTTCCCTCGAAAGGCTAAATCAAAGAAAATCATCCAAATAGAGGTGGTTGGAGAGGAATCTTCGCAAAAGGTATAGACTATTTTCTAATTTCAAGAGGAGTTTCAGGGGTATCGGTGAGCTGCAAGATGCTGGATCCCAAATCAGTATCAAGAGAAAAAATAGGATGATTTGTGGGGTTTTCTTCATCATTAATAATGTAGGCCAACTGAGCTTCCCTGTAAAGTCTTCTATGCTCCCCCCAAAACACAGGAATGGTAGAATATGAGAGATTAATCTGCAAGGTTCCCCCAAGTTGTTTTATCCAATATCTTGACAAGAGCATGCCAAACTTGGGGGGAACATCATCCACCACGATATCCATGACTACGCTTTTCATGGGCAACTAAAATAAGGTCACAACTAGATCCTTTATGACCCCAAGACACTTCACTTTCTTGGAGTGAAAAGAATATAATTCATGGCAGGTCTTTGTGATTTCTAAACCAAGTTCATCCATACGGGTTTCGACATGAGATTGTAGGATGCCCTTGAATCCATCAAACAATTATGAAACACCTTGTCATGTATATTTAGTGATGTATCTAAAGGAGGGGACGAATCATCTCTATCTTCTATCAGTGGGCCCAAGATAAATGTTGTTTTTTCATCTTGCAAATTTACTGAATCAGTGGCACTCTAAGAGGCTTCGGGTTGTAACATTTTGGAGAGATATTTTTTAAATTCTTAATTTTTTATCAATACCAAAAAAGGTACACAGATCTTGATTTTTTGGATCTCATTCTCAAAGTTGAAGGAAGATGAATACTTCAGGCTCTCTTTGGTTTCAGGGGTAGGATTTTTGACCAGAACTTGGGGACTTTGAGTGTCTATTTCCTTACTGCTAATTGTCACAGCCTTGGCAGAATTTTCTTTTTGAGCAGGATGATTAGAAGCATCTGTTTTTTCCTCATTATTTTTAGATCTCATATTATGTCTATTAGGACTTTCTTTTTCTTTCTCTCCCTTACTTAATTTAT
Organism: Picea engelmannii; assembly: GCA_009831015.1. Classification (NCBI taxonomy): domain Eukaryota; kingdom Viridiplantae; phylum Streptophyta; class Pinopsida; order Pinales; family Pinaceae; genus Picea; species Picea engelmannii. The sequence continues at coordinate 476,076 of ML799391.1, forward strand.
TTATTTGAATATCCATCAAGGATTGATCATATGCAGATTGAGTCAAGTGAGAGGATGGGGATGTGTCACGTAAGCAATGAATCTGAGGATTAGCTTCTTCCTCCTCTCCTTCTTCATTAACAACCAGGTTGTTATGTAAGGGATTTTGCACCTTTTGATCATCTCTCTCTCTATTTATAGGATCTCTAGGAAGGATCTGGGGAGAATTATTTGGTCTCTTGAAGTTACCTCTATTATCAATATTTTTATTATTTTTGTAGGTCTATTTTCGTTCCAGTTTTAACTTTTCAATATCAGTAGAAAGGGATTTTATAAATTTGGTAAGTTCATCTACTTGAGAGTGGACAACGGGGGAGTCAGAAGTTGAAGCTTCAACTCTATTTTTTCTCCTATCTCTATTATATTTTCCCCTGAGTTTATTAGATGCCACTATGTTGGATTCTACCTCCAAGGTTGCATCTTTCATATGGGCTAAGGAGGTTGATCTTCTTTCTCTCAGTAGAAGACAAAAGTCGTGGTCAAAGGCACTGGCATAAGTGATTTTTGCAGAGGTTTATGTGGGTTTTATCTCATCAGGAATATTATTGTACATTTTGTTGAATCTTTTAGAGAATTCATAGATAGACTCTCCCTCTTTCCTTTTTAGGGATCCAAATTTAGTTATATAGTACAAGAAGTCCTTTTTTCCCCCCAGTGCCTCAAAAAGGCCTCGTCTGGCGCCTCAATGCCAGTAATGGATCCAGGGGCCAAAACCCTAAACCACTTCCTAGCCTCACCAAAAAGGCTTTGGACGAAGACTCTCATCCACACATCCTCATTTTCAATGCTTTGATTGTCTACATAACTGTAGAAGGAAGCAAGATGTTATTTAGCGGTTATATCTTCTTCTCCCGTGAATATGGGAATGTATTTTAAATAATCTCCAGGTGGAAGAGAATTCACTGGTTGATGTAAGACAAGAGGGGCATATCTTGTAGCCACTATGGAATCCATCCTATTTGCAGTGGGATTAGAACCTGCCATTGGATTTTGAACTCATGGTGAACAAGGAGGAGAAGGGAACTTGACTGTGTGCAGTTTAGGAGAAAAGGGAATGTATGAAGGAGAAATTTCATTTTTCGTAGCAGAAGGTTGAGTCTTGGAAGAAAATGGTAAAGTCTGTAAAGGGGATGAGTTTTCCTTTTCTTTGGAAGAATAAATTTTAACAGGAGGAGGGCTAGCAAAGCCTAAAGTAGGAAAATCTTCAAGACTCTCAAGACTGAACCACTTTACAATGTTAGGGGAAGAAATAATTTCAAATATTTCTTCCTTCAAATCAGTTTCAAAAGAGGAGTATTCAATAGGAAATTTTTGAAAATCAAGATTCTTAGATACTTCAGCAGAAGGTAAAGAAGGATCACTTGATATAACAACTGGAGTATTAAGAGTGGAATTAGGCAACTAACCAGAAGCACTTGTAGCAGCAACAAAAAAAAATATCTTGAGAATCTTTTCCCTTCTTGATGATCTTCTCTGGGTCAGCCTCAGGTGGAACTAAAGGTAGTTGTGGATTTGATCTTGTATGTTTGCCTTTAGGCGCCAGAGCTGAAACAATGGAGTCGTCAAGTGAAAGTTGCAATCTTCAATATACTAAGTTCCAATGGACCTTTAGAACCAGTAAGCTTTGTCATTCAATCCCAGGGACATATCATCAAATTGTTCTCCGACAGCGGCGCCAATAATGTTAGCACTAGGAATCACCTTTAGATTGCATGGAAGGCAATCCCAGTACCCATTAGGTTATATGTAGATGTAAAAGCATTTTTTGAGGGGTCAAATGGACAAGACTCAAGATGATAATGTTCCAACTCATAAATCAAGGCTAGAATGCACGAGAAATCAAGGTCTTGGCTAACTTCAATCATTAAGTGGGAGTAAATGTGAACAGAGTGAAGACTTTAGTGAGAGGGATGTAGAGGTTGTTGTAAACATCAGGTCTGCAGACAAGTTAAGGAAGAAAAAGTATTAACACGGGATCTTCTTGAGTTCAAAGTTTAAGGACACTAAAGAAACATCATAATAATATTATAATCAAACATACATCATAATATCACCACAAAAATTCATGTGAATCATTCAAAGCATGAACAATTTAGCATCAGAAGCAAATAAGTTGGAATAAGAAGCTGATTTCTATTAACCAAGATGTCTCAAATTAAGTACATAACCAGTTCATAGTAACTTCATCAATATATTACAGTATAATGGAGCCTATATCAACCATTCGAACCTACTGAAGAATTTCATCTATCTATTTATAACAAAAGAGGAGGCAACAGCTGGACATGTGAGTTGGCCTTCTTCCCATGAAAATCTTTAAGAAGTTATTCCCTCTAACAACTTTACTAACAACTAATTCTATAAAATGGGAAAATGTTGGTCACTGATCCAACTAATATTTGAACTGAGTTGATATCCCTTTGATGTGCAACTCTTTTCTTGCCAAGTTTCCTTCAGGGGCATGTAGTTGTCATCATGCTACCAGCTATTGTCTCTACAATCTTCCACCTCATCAGCCATTCATAAAGATATTATCTCAACTCTCCTTGATTCTTGGTATCTGTTGGAAGCATCATTTGGTAGCACTCTGAGTAGCGCACTTGGTAGCACCTTTATCAAATTTCCTATGATTCTATAGCTCAACCTCAAAAATAGGCGAGTAGAAAAGGTAGTGCCAAGCCTTCGTGTCTTCTGTGAAAAACTCAATCTCTGCCAAAATTTCGGTAGAGAATTTTGGTAGTGCCATCCTAGTGTGTCTCTATGTAGAATTTGTTCTCTGCTAGAATTTCAGTAGCGCCCGCCTATGTATCCTATCAAACTTTCAGTAGCGCCATCATAATTCGCAGCACCTTCACTTGAACATGTGCAGAATGGGTAGCAACTTAGGGTATTAGCAGTGCCATTAGTCATAGGCGATCTGGTAGTGTTATAGGTAGTAGATTGGTGGAAAATAAAAATAAAAAAGACTATTTTGTAGTGCCATAGCACTACGGAATGTCTATGCTACTAATGTTGAAGGGATTAATTCTTTGTGAAAACCCAAAACTCTGAACAGTAAGTACTAGAAGCCTGTATAGGTGGTAGATGTAGGGTTTCATCAATTGTTTATCTTTGCAAAAAGGGACCATCTTCAAAAAATGGAGCTCACCTTTCACCAATTACTTCATTAACCTGACACTCCTTCTTGGAGAAGGAGGACCTCCCTTTGGAAAAATAGGATTCTTCCATTTAGAAGTGGAAGGCTTCTTCACTAGAGCTATGTTCTCCTTGGCTGTTGGTTTCTCCTTTTCAATAGCAGCTTCAACCAATACATGCAATTTCCTTTGAGCCATTTCATCTTGGAAATATTTCAAGTCTTCTTTTAGCTTTCTATTACGAGACTGAAAGTCTTTGTTCTACCTATAAAGTTTTTTGAGATGCCTATGGAGAGGGTGGGCCTTTCTTGCTGCAAACCTTGCTAGGTCAAGAGTGTGGTTTTATCCATCCATGAGTTCTTTCATCTTAAATCTGTCAGACATATTGCCTATGCTCCTTAGAAAATAGTAGGGAATGTTCATTTCAATTTTTCCAGTAAAATGCAGCAGAAGCCTTATATGGTATTGGTATAGTGTATTGAACCTCCCTTCACATGTAAATTACCTCTGAATGATCCTCAATATCTTGGCAAACTGCTCAATCATATGATTCCTTGGCACACCTTTAGATGGTTTATCAGCTTGATGTTCAGGCTTAAGGAAAACTTTGGCATAGGCTACATCTAAGGCCATGGCTTTAAACCATCTCTCACTTGTGATAGGGATTCATTTAGCAACAAAAATAGAGGTCTCAGACACCTCAAATTCTAGGTCCCCTACCTTGGTCTTCAGGCCATCAATATGTAAGGCAAACTGCCTTGTCACCTCAGGATGACCTCTTTGCATATTTTGGCAGAAAGAGAGGATCCAACCCTTTGAAAAACTTCTCTGACCATGGGCTCTACCTCGAATAGATGCACGTCTACAAGCTCATTCCTAACCACCTTACCTCCTTTGTGTGAATTATTCATCTGAGGAGTCTCCATATTTTAGGATAAGATATTTTAGGGCTATGGAGTGGTGATAACCAACAGGATTAAAGAGTCAAATCTCAAATGGACAAGGCTACCCCTTTACAAGAATTTCCCTTAAACCAGACTAGTTGCTAGGTAGCTAAAATTGGTTGTATAAACCCCTCCCTTGAATGTGTGCAAGTATGAACACTGATAAAAATATATGATGAGAGGAATACCTTGTAATGGTTTTTGAAAACTAGGTTGAAACAACCTGACTCAACTATCAGAGGAGGCAGAGGAGAAACAATGTAGTTTGAGTAGCCTCTTTAGGTAGTTCATTATGCATGCAGAGGATAAGACCTGCTTGGATACTGTGAGTTTGGTGACAATGGTGGGAAGATGTATCAAAATAAATAGACAGGTGGTGAGATTTGCAGGTTTGAATGGAGGGAAAAATTGATAGGAAGGTGTGAGGAAAGCTTCTCCTCCATCTCTGCAGGCAAGACAACTACCAAAATCTGAGTGCTAAATCTCCTTGAAATTGATGTGCAGAGGAGGAAAATGTAGAATACCTGTGGAATATAGACAGTTTGAGGCCTTAGAAAAATCTCACGAAAAAATCACGAGAAACTTGGCCTCCGAATCCACCTCAGCGTTAGATCTAGTAGTGTTGCTACCAACTGGTTGGAACTGGTAGTTTGTGCAGCACAATAATTTTGAGTTTTTTAAAAATCCAAAAACCGTTATCAGAGCTCATAAATATGAAAAATTGAAATCATGTTTTAACTACCCCTAGCACTAAAAACAAGGAAGAGATGACATCAGTGTCATACCCACAAATCATGGTAGAATATGATGGGCAGGGAGTGTGCTATGGAAACTCCTGATGAGTTGGCAGCGCTCCAATTCAAAAAATGATTTGACTAGTAAGTAGAGTAAAAAAGGGACTACAAGGAAAGTTTACGAGGGCATGAGTGAGGAAAGTGATAAGTCGAGTCAAGTTGATCATGGAGTGAGTCGATCCTAGTGTCAAGTCATGGAGGGGGTCAAAATATAGTTCACAAAAAATGGTCCTGAGTCAAATATTTGTGTGAGGATCAAAACATAAGTCATGACTTAAGCCTTTATTTATCAAGGGAAACTAAGCAAACAAAATTTTAAGAGGATAAATCAAAAAATTAAAATCTAAAGGCTTAGGAAAAGATGAAACTAAAGGCTAAAGACCCAAGGCAACATAGTGTGATAATAGTACCTTTAACGACATTTTTCCTTGCTCAATCTAGGCTAATCTTGATCTCCAAGCTCTTCAGAAGGTCTTGCAATCCAATGAGCAGCAACGACAAAACATACTTCCTATTCTACCATGATTAGATTCAAAATAGATCTATCAAAAGAAACAAGTTCATGAAACAAACAAAAACTTCAAGGAAACATGCCAAGAACATACATATATATTAATGGAAACAAAGGAAAGTGCTTACAACTGTAGATGCAGATGCAACAGCCTCACCAAGCTCTCTTTGTCCAAACCCTTGCTCAAAAGTTCCATGATCAGAATGACTATAATTTCACTGATTATTCTCCCTTATGAGATCATAAATTTGATGCCTTCAATGTCTCCCCCTTTCGCCATGAGGAGTCCTCCTTATATAGGCTTTCATAGGCCTAACCACCTTAGAGATTCTTGGGATAGGTTGAGGATATTTCTCCATCAGTTGTGGATCCTACCTAAGATCTAGCCTTGACCTCATATTCGAATCAAACTGACTTCAGAGATAAGGGGGATCTTCCCCTTATTTCCTCAACAGCATAATTCTCCCCCAGAATGGTGCATAGAACACTGCAACGCTCCCCCAAAGGAAGGCAAGGAGTGCTAACACTCCCTGCTAGTGGGTAGGGGAGTGTTTCCCTTCAAAAATGATTTTCAAGTGGTGTTTCTCAAGGAAAAAGATTTGTACTCTTCATAAAATGGCATATCCTTCTTTTAACCAGTCTATGAGGATGTCTCAAGTGTTCGTGTGATGTCATTCGAGATACGAAATAGGCAAGATGACAGTATGATATTTGCGACACTTGTGACATTTGTGGCCAAAGTGCGACACTTGAAACACTTGTAATGATGACAGTAGGTCATCATTGAAGTGAGTAATTTTGATGTGGAACATAGGGATAGGATCATGTAAACATGAATAATTCAATTTCCTTATATCTACACAAATTATTATTCCCCCTTGTTTCTTTTTGTGGACCACCATGGGATTGATCCATTCAGATTCTTCCACTAGCTCTATGATACTAGCTTCTAGCATTCGATCAAGTTTTTCTTTCAATTTTTTCTTATACACTAGATTAATCATGTAAGGTCTCTGTCTAATAGGTCTAGCATCTACTTTTAGGGGTATTTTCGTCTCTCCTGGCTCACCTTCTATTCCTTTCATCTCTGTAAAGGTTGTTGGAAAAAGGTCACTATATTCACACAGTAATTATGTTATCCTTTCTAGTGTCTACTCATCCCAGTAGTCTCCAATGCTTCCCATTCTATGGTTTTCTTTTGTCCCAATGTTGACTTTCTTGACCTTAATTGGTGCATAAAGTGCCTCTAATTCCATAAATGGACCTTCCTGTTATAACCCTAAATTGCACCAGACATGCATACCTAGCATCAGTCCATCTAACTTGCTATCTTTTCCAGTCCATCACTGAACAAGCTCTTCAAAAAACCATTGTTTTGAAGGTGCACATGCCCTGCACCACTACTGCCCACGTACACACACCTATTGACCCACTACAACCTGCGTACACTCACAGAATATCGCGAAAAGTGGAAAATTGCATAGGATATTGGTTTTGGGGCCATTAATTAATTGTTTGACTGCCAATATCTAATCACCCCAACCGTTACTATCCCTTTTGTCCTATAAAAGAAGGGGTTGGGGTCCCATTGCAAGAAGAAGCACGAGAGCAAAGAAACTCTACCCATTTTATCAATCCCCCTTTGCCCCAATTTCAAATCCCTTTACCATTTCCCTAAGAGAGAACTGAAGAGGAGAAGAAGACATGGAAGCAGTTGGTGCATGGTGAAGAGGAGCCCAAGACCAAGTTCGAGGAGCAGTGTCAGTATCATGTTGTAAGTGACTTTTTGTGAGATTAATATAAAGAAGTAATTTTTCCATCCCACCAAATGATGTTTTACACTTATATGATATGTTTACTTTTCTTGTTTATGATGTCTAACCCACTAATCCATATGTAGAATGCATTCTTGTAGTTTCTTGTTTATCTTTTGATGAATGCAGGTCAACCTTGGGAGGATATTTGTAGTCGGGAAATAACCAAGCGCAAATGGATCGACACTGGACGCGGAGTTTAATGTAGGCCTATGTTGGCCCTTGACCAAGTTTTGGGAGTTTATTGGTCATGTTGACCTATTTTGGGACTTTGATAGCCTGTCAAAGGAGGAGTACAAGACGAAGCAGAGATCACGGGATCTCGGCCCACTTTTGGGTCCTTTTTGGGTTTTGGGGATTATGTAACGGGATTGGGATGTTCATGGGTATACCCATGTTTAGGCCTAGTTTGTATGTATATATAGATGTCTAGGCCATATAGAGAAGTAGTGGATGATATATCTATGTGATGTAGACTAAGTTCCAAGAGTTGAATTTGTGTGATCAATGCTTTGTGAATTTTGTGTGAGACTTGCAGAGCTGAGTGCAAGTCCCTGTGAGAGACTGTAGAAGGTCTTGTGTTGTAGTGCAAGGAAGAAGGGTCTAGTGAGCTGCGTAGATCTTCTGTCCTATGCGGAGTAAGGGTTTTGATGTCTTTGTGCTTGTAACCTATTGACCAAAGAATATAAAGAAGAAGAGTTGGTGGACATAGCCCTAGGAGAGGGGTGAACCACGTAAACACTATGTTATGATGCTTTGTGCTTGTCTTAATGAGTTTACATCTTCTTTTGATAAGTGCTTCGATATAATCAGACATATCTACTTTCTTTGTGCTTATCATATGTGAGAATGTTAGATCTCGTCTAGATAGTCATTCTTACTGCTTGATATGCTCATTCTGATCCATTTGTATATGTTAAGTGCTTGAATACATATATTGGTGTGAATACTGTGAAGCTCTGTTGTATCAGTGAAGTGAATAGTGATTACATATTAGGAAATTGATGGTGATAAGAGCTTTATTAAGTCTTATAATAATAGATCTGTGTCCCAGCTAAGGTTGCAGACACTTGAGTCCTACAACCACCCATGCCTCTACCTCGTGTGAGACTTCATCCGCTTCATAGGTGTTTCTGAAAGGGCTGGTAGTTAGGGTTTTGTTGGTATGTTGTTGTAGCGCTAAACCCTGGGTCTGTCCATGTGCCAACAAATGGTTTTTTTTCCAAGACATGCAACTTTGATTGTTGGTAACTGAGGAAGAAGAAGCTTTGTGAAAAGATCCACCCTGAAACTGTGAAATCTCTGTGAGTAGATCTGTTCCCTAGCACGCAGTATTCTACTTGACTTATAAAAATCTGTGCTAAAGAAAGAAAGTCAAATCTGAAAGAAAGAAACCCGATCTAAAGAAAGAAGATCATATCTGAGGCAAAGAGGCAAGATCTGAATGCTTGGCACTCTAATAAAGGTAAGAATAAAAGAGGTAAGATCTGTAAGCTCTGTGCTCTAATAAAGGTAAGAATAGTTAAAAAGTTTTAGATCTGAAATCTTTGTGCCCTGCAAAAGTAAGATAAGTGAAATTTTTTCGTTTCTAGAGAATGGATATAGGTATGATTAATAGATTTTGTCCTAGATTAAAAACTAGGGCACTAATAGATTAAAGAAGGTTTGATATGAATAGATCTGATACGAATCATGAAAGATATGTTATATCCATGCATAGAAAAGATGTTTGGACTAATAAAAATGGATGAAGAATCCTAGAAAGAATTTGTTGCAGGTTAGCTCATACGATCCTAGCGTGCAATATAGAAGAGGTTGGGGATCATTTAAAAGAAAGAGAGGATTAACCCTCTGTTATTGTTGCAAAAGACCGGGACATCTGGCTAAGGAATTCCCTGGAAGAAGACCTAAATGTCTTTGCTGTAAGGCTATGGACCATGAAGTGTTGGATTTCCCTAAAATGATCGCTAAGATTGAAAGAATGACTCTGAACCAAGAGAACCCTAAGACAGATCCAGAAACTAACACTACAGCAGAATCCCAGAAAGAATAAGAGAAGGTATTACTACAGATGAAAGACACCTTGGGTGACCATCAACATGTTAGACTATCAGAGATTTTGAAAGACAAAGAATGCATTGAAGTAAGAATAGGGGATTTCGACATTGTCTATGTTCTAGATGAGGAAACACAAGTGAATATCATGACAGAAAGAACTTGGGAATCTATAGGAAGACCTATTATGATCCCTTCACTAGGAGGAATAGGGTTATTCATAGGAAATATCGTAAACTTATGTGGGAGACTCGCTCAGATACCTATGAATGTTAATGGAACTTCGACAGATTATTAAGTTTATTGAAGATTAAAAATAAAAAGGACTATTTTGTAGTGCCATAGCACTACAGAATGTCTATGCTACTAATTTTGAAGGGATTAATTCTTTTTGAAAACCCAAAACTCTGAACAGTAAGTACTAGAAGCCTGTATAGGTGGTAGATGTAGGGTTTCATCAATTGTTTATCTTTGCAAAAAGGGACCATCTTCAAAAAATGGAGCTCACCTTTCTAGAGAATGGATATAGGTATGATTAATAGATTTTGTCCTAGCTTAAAAACTAGGGCACTAATAGATTAAAGAAGGTTTGATATGAATAGATATGATAAGAATCATGAAAGATATGTTATACCCATGCATAGAAAAGATGTTTGGACTAACAAAAATGGATGAAGAATCCTAGAAAGAATTTGTTGCAAGTTAGCTCATACGATCCTAGCGTGCAATATAGAAGAGGTTGGGGATCATTTAAAAGAAAGAGAGGATTAACCCTCTGTTATTGTTGCAAAATACCGGGACATCTAGCTAAGGAATTCCCTGGAAGAAGACCTAAATGTCTTTGTTGTAAGGCTATGGACCATGAAGTGTTGGATTTCCCTAAAATGATAGCTAAGATTGAAAGAATGACTCTGAACCAAGAGAACCCTAAGACAGATCCAAAAACTAACACTATAGCAGAATCCCAGAAAGAATAAGAGAATGTATTACTACAGATGAAAGACACCTTGGGTGACCATCAACATGTTAGACTATCAGAGATTTTGAAAGACAAAGAATGCATTGAAGTAAGAATAGGGGATTTCGACATTGTCTGTGTTCTAGATGAGGAAACACAAGTGAATATCATGACAGAAAGAACTTGGGAATCTATAGGAAGGCCTATTATGATCCCTTCACTAGGAGGAATAGGGTTATTCATAGGAAATCTCATAAACTTATGTGGGAGACTCGCTCAGATACCTATGAATGTTAATGGAACTTCGACAGATTATTAAGTTTATTGAAGATAGTGCCCCGTTTACCATACTAATAGGAAAACCTTAGATTGAAAAATCTCAAGCCAGACAAAATGAAGAAGAAGAATCTTTGGAGTAGAAAAAACAATACTTAAAAGATTTCATGGCTAGAAGAATCGCACAATTGATTGAAGAACAGGAGAACAGATCGAAGCTAGTTGTCACTAGAAACACTATGTCGAAGATGTAAGAACATTAGGAGAACCACAGAAGACTGAAGTACTTACTCCAGATAAAGAAAAGTTATCACCCATGAATCCTAGGAAAGAATCTCAACAGTGCGCAGTGACTATGTTAAAAGATGATAGGAATCAAAATGGAAAAGAGACTACCGAGACGAAGCTCACTGGAAATAAGGCTAGAAATCTACGTAAGAAGAGGGATAAGTTACAAAATATCCCATAGGAAACCTCACAGAAAGAAAATTTGCAGAATTGGAGCTTCACTGGGATATCAGAACAGCGACACATGGCACTTCTCCATGGCGAAGCAATATAGTCATGGGGGTCGATATATCTGTTCGAATTCCACTCCGAACGAATAAAAAAGAAATAAAGGGTTGCCATCAGACCATTGGACCATGCCATAATGGATCAAACAAGAGTTAATAGGGGCTCATAACCATTTCAAATGAATAGTTGCCAAGTTGCCTACTTATCCCTTCGTGCCATGCACGGAGAACAATTTTGCTAAATGAGAATTTGAAGCCCGTAGACTGACGAATTTCATACAGTGATCATTGCACCCTTGTTATTATTCCAGTGTAGTTTCTAAGTCCATCATGACCCCGATAATCGTAATCCTGAGCGCGTATGTCCGACGAGCTCACTAAATTTGAAGAATCAGTGAAAGTAGTTCTCCTCAACTTGATGACAAAGAGAGGAGTTTCGAAGAGAGGAGTGTCTACAGGTATACAAGCATCGTCAATGAGAGTACTGTTGGCCTCTCCATCAACTACCCATGGAGCTAGACCGTCCCGTGAAAGGTGACCTAAGCACAAGGATGACTTAGTGAATGATAAATTGATCCTGAGCATCCTACCTACCTATATACCACCTCTGAGTGGTGCAATAAACCGAGATAATGTGCCTAGAGACTTTGAGTACGCATTGGTAATTGCATACCTTTCGAAAGAGGAGCACACAGTTCATGTTGACCAGAATAAGCTCGCAGCGTTGAAGTTTAGCGACTTCAAACTCGACGACAGGAAGGTTTACAACATGCTTGCCCCACATGATTCTCTGACCAGAATAGAAGGAAAGAACTCAAAGATTACCCATCATTCCTAGACCCAGAACCTCGCGCAGTCCACCCTACTGAATGTTATGAAGATTCTGCACTTTGGGCGACACCAAGAGGTGAATGCATGCGTCAAATTACTATTGTCTTTCTATCATGGAGGTTATTTATGGTTGAACCACTGCATCACAGTGGATATAACATTGATCAATTGGATCACAGGGTTAAGCATGCAAGGCCCCGACCCACAGGATTTCTACCCCGGAAAGACCGCGGATTGCTCTTTCGCCTAGAGGATAAAGGATACTTATGGATATGTAGAGAAGGGCATGTGAGGCTACAAGGTAGCCTCTATCCAGAGTGGTGCAATGCGCCTAGCCTTTCAACTAATCGCAGGGAAATTAGTTCTCAAGAACCGGCCCACCCAAGTAACCAGATATGTAGTAGACCTCACAAGGAAGTGCGTGGAGGGCCTACACATGAATTGGGAGAAGTACTTGGTGAACCAGTTAGAACTGGACTGCATGGAAGCGCAAGACCAAGGGCATGAGTTCCACTTCATTTGGCTTCTCATCTTAATCGCATTCATCACATGGGAGATGCTGGAAGGTGCGACCTTCTCGGACATCGAGCCCTTTGAACCACTGGCTATGAAGTTTAGTACGTTGTGGTACTCCAGTGACATGAACAAGAAGTGGAAATAAAATGTCGTATTCCACACTTATTACAACCAACTGAAGACCATTATCTAGTATAAACCTCGCATAACCCTGAACACACTCCATAGGTTTAGGCCATTGATGAAATTCATCATGGACCGCCATTTCATCTATATCACAGTGCACATTGATGAGCATAAACAATAGTCGTAGTCATACTACTAGTTGATGGAAGAGGATTTAGAGGAAATCACCAAGGAATGGTTGGTAGACCTCCTCGTCCCAGCAAACCTCGTGGAGCTATCTGATATCGACAGTCTAGAAGGAGCGCATGATACACCTGGACTAAGAAAGACCAAGAAAAATGAAGAAGCCCAAGATGTCCACAGTACCTCGGCAAAGACTACTTCTATATCACCTGATCAAGGTGGAGATGACGAAGAGATAGATGGAACAGAAGTTGTACAGAAGAAAGGCGAAGTTACACCGCCTAGAGAGGAGGAGGACCCCTCAAAGAAAAGGAAGTTTTCCCCTTTGAAACCTTCATCAAGGAAGAAATCGAAATAAACCAAGACTAAGTTTGAGACAACCCTCACTTCAGACGACTTCGACTTCATCATCGCAACACTGAATGATGCTTCGTTGGATATAGCAGGATAGTAGGAAGCTAAGAAGGAGGAGGTGTTCAGTCGGATCAAGGTTGAACTTCAAGAAGTGCAGCAGGCACTATAGTCCAATCATCCAATTTCTATTGCGCCTCTATCAGCGGGAACATCAGAAATAGGAGATGAGCTAGCTCAACTCCACTGGATTGCTAATACATTCAAAGCTCGCCTTTGAAAATCACAGGAGGATATAGAACAAGACACCCAGGCTTTGGTGCAAGCACAGGAATACCTTCTAGAGAAGCACAGTACTACCGAATGTGAGAATCTTACTTTGCAAGAGAGGTTCAATGAAGAAAAAGCCCAACTGCATAAAGAAAAGGAACAGTTGCTTGTAGAGAAACTCAAAGTACAGGAGATGTTCCACATAGCAATTCTCTCTATGACAGTCATTGAAGTAAAGGCCGAAGAATGAGTTCCACAGCAGGTGGCATAACTCGAACACGTAATTCAGTAGCTCCAGCAGCGCATAGCTAACTTGGAGCTCCGCACTGTGCTCGATAACCCTCAAGATGTATGAGACCAAAGAGAGGCAACAACTCATAGCACAATCGAAAGATTAAAAGATCTTTCCTTGGAGTGCAAGCAGTTGGGTAACTGGAGCGCTCAAACATATGAAAACCTCACTGAGAACCCAGAGTTACAAGCATTGGAGTCGCAGCTCCACGAACCAAAGCAGCACGTAGATACACTACAGGTGCAGCTGAAGGTTCTGTTAGCTTTAGACAGAATGAAGAGGTCTCATGAACAACGTACAGTGTAGAAGCAGATCCATAAGCTTCAAAGAAAATTGATGGAAGTCACCCAACAGCTTCAACCAATGCAAGATAAGGCACGCCTGTTGTTTACAGAGGTCGAGAACCAAGGAGTAGAGCTAGAAAAACTCGTTGTCACAGCAGAACAATGCCTAGAAGGCCCTGTGAACGACGTAGTGATCTAGTAGTTCATTGAACAAGAGGCCACAGTAAAGAAGCAAGTCAAAGAAGCTCGAGGCATTCGAGGTAGAATTGATCAAACCGGAGTCACTCGAGACGAGTCACAGGTGAGTGTTGGGGGCCTGATGGCCCTTGACCAAGTTTTGGGAGTTTCTTGGTCATGTTGACCTATTTTGGGACTTCGACAACCTATCGAAGGAGGAGCGCAAGACGAAGTAGAGATCACAGTATCTCGGACCACTTTTGGGTCCTTTTTGTGTTTTTGGGATTATGTAATGGGATTGGGATGTCATCCCATGGGTTTACCCATGTTTAGGCCTAGTTTGTATGTATATATAGATGTCTAGGACATATAGAGAAGTAGTGGATGGTATATCTATCTGATGTAGGCTAAGTGCCAAGAGTTGAATCTGTTTGATCAAGACTTTGTGCATTTTTTTTTGAGACTTGCAGAGCTGAGTGCAAGCCCCTGTGAGAGACTGTAGAAGGCCTTGTGTTGTAGCGGAAGGAAGAAGGGTCTAGCGAGCTGGGCAGATCTTTTGTCCTGTGCAAAGTAAGGGTTTTGATGGATCTATAGATTGGTGTGAATATTGTGAAGCTCTATTGTATCAACGAAGTGAATATTGATTACATATTAGGAACCTGATGGTGCTATGATCAAAATCTGGACCAGGGGTTTAAATTTTGCTCAATTTTCAAAGTGCTCAGAATACGACGAAAATGGTTCCATTGTGTCCGTCTCGTCTTCCTGATTCCGGCGGTATATTTACTCTCTCAAACGGAGTCCGTATGGAGAATTTATCGCGATCTGTTCGCCGAGCCAAACAGGCAAAAATTTGATGCTGACTATACCTGTCCGTATAGTCCGTACAGGACACGTGGTAGGTCCGTACAGGACACGTGGCAGGTCCGTACAGGACACGTGGCAGGTTCATATAGGACACGTGGTGGCTTTAGAGAGTGACATGTGTCACCACTGGAAGGGTGACACGTGGCACGGGTGACGTCAGCAGCTGACGTGGCAGGCTGACGCAGCAGGTGACTGGACCATACGGCGATGACGTGGCAAGTTGACGTGGGCTAATCTCCAGTTGACACGTGGCAAGCATTGGTTGGTTGACGGTTGGTGAATTGAGAGTTGACACGTGTCCTTCGATGGTGAATGGTGTGAGGACACGTGGCCCAATCCATGGGTGCCACGTGTCCCTCGTTTATTGGCTATTGGGTTTGCATACAAAAGTTTTGTATGTTGCCGACCGGATTCGAACCGGTGACCTCCATCTGCACCCAAGTTTTCACCAATCTCTGCTACCACTATGCCGGCTTTTGTTCCTTGTTTCATATGTCAATGCGCATATATTTATGTTTTTGCATTGTGTATTGGAGTGGGGGGTCGGGCCGAGGCTAGCCCCGACCCACGGTTATATGCGTTAATATATGACCACAGTTTTTGTGTTGGCGCGCGGATTATAATATGGATCCGTTACAAGATATGACCCATAGTTTTTTTTTTAATACATAACCATTGTATTGTATTGCGCGCGATTTAAACACCATAGTTTTTCATAGTATTAAACATGGTGCGCACGGTTATGGTTGGCACAGTTTAAAAATTGGTTTTTAAAAAACGGCATTAACCACCTTTTCGCCCAGCCCAAGGTTTTATGCCACCATGTGCCCAGGAGACGAGGCGGTTGGGGGATGGAGGCGCCCTAACCGTCCTATGGTTTTCACCGTTGGCGCAGTTGCACCCGGTAACAGGTTATAACGCGTTTTGGGAGCGTGTTCCTGGTTCATGCACACAGAGGTGCGTTTTGTAGAGCCAGTTCCAGCAAAGCTTGAAGGAGGAAAATGGAGGAGGCCTAACTTCTTCATCGTTTGGCCGATTGAGGTGCCGTAAAAGCCCAGCTAGGGGTTTTGGGACGTGCTGGATCCATTGGTGCTATTTTCAAGGCCATTTGAAGACTCCTCATGCAAGATTTTCACCATTGAAGTTTCAGCAAGCTCAGGGAGCTTGAAGCCCTCTTTGATGGAGGACATGGTTTGGTGAGCCTATGTTTGTTTTATGTGATTGAATAACCATTTTTGGCTAATTAATATGCTCTGAACACCTTGGGACAGGTTTCAGAGGTTTTTGAGGACTTTTACAGGTGTTTTTGCCAAAGAGAAGCTCAGGGAAGCTTATGGCCACATGTAGAAGAGGTCATGCCCGGATGAGCCATGATCCGTTTTCAGAGTTCTATTAGTCATTTTTGGGGTTTTTATGTGTTCTGATCTCAATGGTGTAGTCTGTTTTTCCATTGGAGTTGAGTAACAGCTTGTAAAATAACTTTTGACTAATTAATCCCAGAGAGCCAAGTCCATTATGGAGGCTCAAGGAGATGTAGCCCGGAGGGGGGTGAACTCCTTTATCATGTTGTGATTGTTCTGAGTTTGATGGTTTATTTGATGCAAGTTATGTTGCTGTGTTTTCATTTAAAGAACATATTTAACCATTTAAAAGAACAATTTCTCACAGATAAACATTTAAAGGAAGAAGCATAAAACTTAGCACATAATTTATCTGGCATATTTTAACACATGAAGCAAGGTCCTGTAAAGTTTATTTTTATGAAGTAGAGGGTGCTTGCATAGCATAACAAGTCAGCCTTCTATTTTCAAATCATGCTAAGAGATGTATTAATTCTTATAATCAAAGATCTGTGTCCCAGCTAAGGTTGCAGACACATGAATCATGCAACCACCCCTGCCTCTACGTCGGGTGAGACTTCATCTACTTCGCAAGTGTTTCTGAAAGGGTTGATAGTTAGGGTTTTGTTAGTGCATTGTTGTAGCATTGAACCCTGGGTCTGCCCATGTGCCAACAGCCTACCGGATCCCTCTCTCTTGTATTTTATGTATGATTGTGGCGTAATGTTGGGATAGTGATTAAAATTATGAGACTTTAGATGGTTTCCTCTGCCTACACTTTAGACCCTTGGTGTAGTCTGTAGAGGAGTTTTCCCACTATAGTAGAATTGGCGACCATACTGGGGATGACTCTAGGGTCTTTGGGGATATTTATTTTGGGTTCTTTGAATCAATTTATTTACTATTTTCTAAGTTTTTGTGAGCTTCTGTGTCTTTAAGGGATGTTGGTCTTCCATACCAGTACTCCCTGTCTGTGTTGGACTGTTGTTCTTTCATTTTTTTGAGGATTTACAGAGGTGCACACGGCTTGTAATGGGCCTGCACATGTGCATACACGCCCTACCCTTGGATAGCCCGCATACATACATTGGTTGTTGAAGTGTCAGTAGTGTGCCTATTGAGAATTTGTTTGTAAAAAGAAGCGGCAGTCATCCTCTTCCCTGTTAGGAGTCACACCCCTCGGGGGTTTTCTTGATCTAGTACTAGTCTCTATTATAGCATTATGTAGCCTAGGTCTAACTTTAGTTTAGATTTCTTTTGACCAAATATTTCCTGTGTTTTCTTTAAATAGGGTTTTTAGACAAGTTGGTAAGTCTGCTTTGATCTGCATGCTTGGTATTGTCAGTGACTCCCTGCGATCTGCGATTGGGTCAGAAACCATTTCTTGGTCCTATCTTGTCATCATTTTTCCCTTTTTTTCTTTGGAAGAAAAGAAAAGATTTCATTTTCAAATTTCTTGTTTTGAAGCATAAAACAATAAAAAAATCTTCCATTTCTTTGTTTGGTAAAGTAGTTTAGGCTAAGTTGCTTCATTTACCAAGGAAAAAGAAATTTTTCGTAAGTTCTTTACTTGAATGCTTAAGGACATTAAGTAGCTCGTAATTGAGCGAAATCTTGTTTTGAGTTTTTCTTTTCAAAGATATGAGAAAAGTAGTTACAAAAAGTTTGGTGAAAGAGTTTCAATTGGCAAATCTTTATTTGTGAAGAAAGAAGTACTTTGGTTTCCAATATCATCTCATGCTCTTCTCTTTTGTATCTTAAAGAACATCATTGGTTTCACTTTCGTTCCTTTTGACTTAAGACATCCACTAAAATTAACACCTAATTAAAATTTATTAGACTTTTTGTTTGAAGGGTTCATCAATTTAGTCTAGGCTAGAGCCTTGATTTAGGATTGGAGAGGAAACTCTTCAAGGCTACAAAAGAAAACATAAGAGTCTGAGATAGGGAGTGTTTGAAATTCTAGTAACCATGAAAGTTATCCAGGACCCCCCTCTAACGCAGGGGCTAAACCTGAGGTCATGTGCGGAAAGGTAGTGGAGATAACCCCTCCAAAGTTGGACGAAGCGTAGTGTGGAACGCATATAGAGGGCTTATCTTGGGATTCCGTTGATCTAATTTGCCATGGAGCTTCATGGGTCTCAAATCCATTTGAGGTCCTCAGTCATCTTCTGGAACACTTGATTTCAATACCCTTTATAGGTTTCAGGCTTGATACCCTACTCATTGCAGTCCACCCGACTGTCAACTGTACCCTCCTGGTGACTGTTTGCACACTGGAAACCTAGTTTCCTTTATCTTAGTAACTTACACAGGTGACTATGGGGGTATGTCGAGGTACCTAGGGCATATATAGAACCATGCTTTGTAGAGTATACTTGGAGGGTGCTTTCATATTCGAGTTGCACTTGCACTAGTAAGTTTCTCTAGTGTTGGTTGTTGTAACTGTTCTTCCAACTAGCTAGTGATCTGCTTGTCTTACCTCATAGGAACTTTTTCTAGTGTGTGCTCATTTTTTAAAAATGATTATAGAAATCCCTAGTTTGTCTTTGATATTCTCACATAGTGGAGGATCAAGAGCTCTACCGGTTGTGAAGGCTTTTGCGCCTGCCGCCGGTTGATCTCGAGCCACCCTCACCACCGCTAAGGTGAAAACTAGACTAGCAAGGGTCTTTTGAGGCGACCAGGTTACAGGAAATTGTGCCCAACTCATCTTCGAGAGGAGAACATTTGATTCCAAAGGAACCAATCATTTATGACCTCAGAGTGCAAGCTCTTGGTCCGTATAACCCTCCAATCACTGATCTATCAATGCCCATTGTCGTATAGGTTCAACCTTATGAGCGTTAGGTAGTGTCACAAGCAGCAATGGAAACAAATGATGCTACTTCTTCAGGGAATACTCATATTTCCTCTACGGTTGTCACTACAGGGGTTGTTTCGCCTCCTAAACAATCGTTGCTGGTCCAGGACACTATGGTCTCGACTGCATCTACCTTGGAAATGGTATAATTTCGTCTATGGTGACGATCACTGCTCCTTTCACCCAGAGTTCGAAAGGCCCTCTGTTCTCATGCGGGATGCCTAGCTTCAGTACGATCACTATACTTTCCTACTCCACTCTAAAGACTTTAGATCTCAGGGAAGGGAGCTCCAACGCTCCTCTGCAAGGATCTGTGGGGGGCACTTCAGCTACCTATAATGCTTTCCCTTATGGAGGGGGTCATATACCTCCTTCGTCCCCTTTTCTCGGTGGTGCTCACCGACATTCCGCTGAGCCAAGCATAAATTACAATTCACTTGGAGCAAGGAGTCAAGGAATAACTTCTTATAGCATGTTGGTAGGTTATACATCATTCTCTTTGTTCGGTGCATTTGGTATCAACACTTTCTCGTCAGCTTTCGTCTCGGTCGGGGGAAACCTGGGTTATGGACAACAAAATCCTATGTAGGGTACTATTCCTGCACAGGGGAAAAACTTAGGAATTATTTCCTCACAAGGACCTTGGAATTCATGGAAGGGATTAGTTCCCTTGTCAAGGATGTAGACCGGCAGCAACCCCTTCCATAGTCAATGGAACCCCAGGCAAGGCTCATCACCTATGCTCATTGGATCGGTAGGGGGAAACCCTTCCCAAAATCCTTGGAATGCGACGCAAGACCATCCCTTTACGTCCTATTATAGGATTCAGTCGATGACATCTCAACAAGCACAAAATATGTACGCTGGTCATGGCCATGGTTATTAACAGAACCATGGCCAACAACCTAAATTTTCCTCAAAACCTAGAGCAAGCCAAACTCTAGGCTCCTCTTTCCCTGGTTACAATCAACAACCCAAATTACCGTTTATGGAAACTCTGCACTTTCCAGACTTGACAAGGTTATTAAATGACCCAATCTATCATGATCCGCATTGCCCCCCTATGCCGACCAAGTTTCCTTTGGACATCCCAAAGTTCGAGTCCAAGCCTAACGAAGATCCAGGTGATCATGTGACTACCTTCCATTTATGGTGCTCGTCCAATTATTTGAGAGATGACTCCGTCCAGTTACGTTTTTTTCAATGCACTCTCATCAGGAGTGTGGAAAAATGGTACATCGAGCTCAACCACTCAAGATACTCTTCCTTTGGAGAATTGGAAATGGATTTCTTAAACCATTTCCAATTACCCGTGAGATATAATTTTGGCACCGAATTGCTAGCCAACTTTGAGCAAACAAAAGTGGACCATATCTCAAATCACATCCAAGAATGGAGATGCCAGAAGAGTTTGATAAAAGTTTCAGTCCCACCAGCATTCATGCTTGAGTGTTTCCTTAAGTATTTGGTACTCCAGTTATCTAAAGACATCGCAACCTCGAGGGTATTTTAGAGGAAGAAGTGATAATGAGATCCCAACAGCTAGAACTGATTTACTCTCGGTTTGGTTTACTTTAGGAAGTTTTACCAGATGCACCACGATCGATACTTGACAAGACCAGACAGAAATATGGACCACATGTCGATGGTATTTTAGGTTCACCGAAAATGAATCTCGTTGATCATATGTCGAATCAATTGCAGAAATTGTCAACACAATAGACAACGGCCAGCTAGACCATTGGTTCGGTTGCTCCCCCTACTCAAACGTCGAATGTACACAATGTGCAATCGAAAAACCCGAAGGCCACCCAATATCCTGACTGAAAGAAGAAACAGTGAAAGAAAGGTAAGGGGGATAAGAAACCTACCAATAATGTTGGCGAGGGAAACACTAAAAAGAATAAGTTGAAGTATCCATGTAATCTTTGCAAGGAAGACCATATGATTCACTAGTGCCCTCGGATTGTGGAGGCCCAAAAGTTATTGGCATAGTAGCAGCCTATTTTGTTAATGAATCCATTTCTGCCTGGGAAAAATTTATCTGAAGCCTCTTCAAGCATGGAAGGTTTAGGTCAGGGACCCCCTCCGTCTTCGAGTAATCCTTCGTCCACGAATGTGTACATGATGAAAGGTAGCGTTGACATAATGACTAGGACACGTGACTACAGAATGCCAAACACCTCTAAGAAGGGTAAAGAAGCCAAAAACCCATCTCTTCCTCTCCATATTGAGAAGAAGTTGGGAAAAACAATGACACACATCCCCAAAGGTGCATTCAAGAAATATTCTCACAACCTAAAAACAAGGGCCGCCTAGAACTACTCTGTGGTGGAGGATTTGTCACAAACCCCTTGTGCGATGTCAGCTTTGGAAGTCCTCCAGAGATGCCCTTCCCAGAAAAAATCTCTATTATCTACCTTAAGATCTGCTGAGACTTGTAATCTGGGAATGATCATGCTTGATATGACTGAATTAAAACCTCATCTTCCTTACCATGTAGCGTTTCATATAGTAGTGGATTACACCATGAAAGCTTTTACTTGGAACATTTTCTGCACGGTGGTTGATGAGGGTGCCTCGACATGCATGATGTATTTGGCATGTTGGAAGGCCATTGGCCAACCTGTTTTGTCTCCGTCATCTACTCTTCTTACCGCTTTCGTTGGTTGTTTGTTTCGACCACATGGAATCATCCCCTCTTTTCCCACGTAGTTAGGAGAGAAGACTATGTGCGTCGAAGTTGAAGTGGTCAACGCATCTCTCGACTATAATCTCTTGTTAGGAAGGAGTTAGACCTATGCTATGCAAGCAGTGGTCACAACAGTTTTTTGATTCTTGTTGTTTCCACACGAGGGTCGGATCGTGACCATTGATCAGTTATCATTCTCCCATACTGACCCTTCATCGAGGGTATCCACCGTCCCGATGATTGATAACCCTCAATCCGGCATCATCAATGTAGGGGTTGGTTTGTGCCCACTTTTTATGGTTACTTTCGATTACCACCTCCGATTGGCAATGTTCATTACATATTAGCTATCCCCGACCATCCTAGGGCTGAAATCTTTCAAATCTCGTCATTTCGCATGACTTACTTTAACGATCTATGGACTCTTCCTTCCCCATCATCCATAATGGAAGGGACAGGGCACCATGTCATGGCCATGCCTTTGTCCGTGGTATAAGTTGTGTACTCTACAGTCCAACAATCTTTCATCGACCCCGATCTGACTCCCGCACAGGAGTTATATCTGGTTATCAAGCCTATATGGGCTCAAGGTTCCCTCGTCAATACTGATTCTTTAGAATTATTATTTCCCTCAGTCGAGGTGATTATTGAGGCAATGACTAGTCTGGACAGACCCTGGGATGATCTCCATCATAGATCTTATTTCCTCCCATAGTTAAGAAGAATTGAAGCAGGTGAATTCACTCTAACTATGATTGGAGATAAGGCTTTTCCTATCAATCCTTTGGCTATGCACATTGTTTACACTGAAGGAAATATGGAAACCATTGCTCAAACAATACCTATTGATATCTCCAGAACCCCTAGCATCGTGGAGAATATCTTCGTCAGAGCATACTGCTCCCCCGAGGAGATTCGAATCTACACAAATTTATTTAAAGAATTATGCGATGTGTTTTCATAGTCTTACGAGGAAATGCTAGGCATATATCCAATCATCATCGAACATGAAATCACAACATATCTCGATGCTAATCCAGTCCGGCAGAAGCTTCATCCAATCAATTTTAGGAAAGCAATAGTTATTAAGGCTGAAGTAGAGAAACTACCCCAAGGTGGTTTCATATACCCCATCCAATTGACTCAATGGGTGTCAAATCCCATTCCAGTCAAGAAAAAACAGGGTATGATTTGTGTATGTACATACTTCTGTGATTTGAACAAGGCTTGTCCAAAAGACAATTTCCCCACACCATTTATTGACCAGATAGTCAATGAATGTGCAGGTTGTGAAGCCTTTTCTTTCATGGATAGTTTTTCGGGATACAATCAGATACAGATCAAGCCCAAATACCAACACAAAACTGCTTTCATATATCCATGGGTTACATTCACTTATCGGAAGATGCCTTTTCGTCTGAAAAATGTTGGAGCTACGTTTCAGCGGGCCATGTCTTTTTCTTTCCACGACCTCATACACATAGTCGAGGCTTATCTCGATGATTTAGCATCACAATATCGCAAGAGAGTTGATCATCCCACACAAATATGACTTATCTTTGAGTGATGTCTCTACTATCGGATCCACTTGAATCCAAACAAATGCAGTTTTGCATCACATTGGGTCGTCTGCTTGGTTTCATAGTTTCGACAACAGGGATCATGGTCAATCCTCTAAAGGTTGAGGCAATAGTTCAGTTTCCTCCCCCGTTGATCCGGATTTTATGAGAAAAACGAAATGAATACAGATTATTAACATGTGCTTAACACAAAATAACAGAGATACAGTAAAACTGGTTTTCTATTCAATAACAAAATAAGCTGAAACTGTAAAATGCAGCGGAAACAAGCTTCCTGGAATGGTGGCGGCTTATCTCTGAGAAGAGATGTGACGGCAGTGTGCATTCGCAAGAAGTAGGTTACAATGAGGCTCTGAAGGCCTTTTTACAATAAGAAATAATTACAAAAACCCTAGACATCCAAAAACCTAACCCTAGGATATGAAGCGCCAAAATTCATGTGGGCCCCGTTTGGGTAAGTTAGTACATCAACTTCCCGGGGTTGTAACTTTTGCATACGATCTTCATTTTAGGCGTGTGATAGCCTGTTGAAAAGGTATCATCGAGGAGATTCATTTTGGGGGCTCAATCATGCCTTTGTAAACTAGTGAGGAGCTTGATATCGAAAAACCTTCATATAGGCCCTCAAAATGGCCCCGGAAGTTAAAACTGCTAAAAATAGTAAATTGCCAAAATTGTCAGAAAACTGTTTTGAGCCAATTGGAAAAGGTGGGTGGCCACTGATATCCATATGGATCAATTCTCCCTCCTTAGGAAGAAATGGTCTCCATTTTTTTGAGGTCCCCCATTAGATGAGGAAATTTCTGCTGAATTTGGCCCCGGGTGAGCCACTTGCCTTGGTGCAGGAGTTGCCCTGCTTTGATGACTCGATAAAGATGGATCCTTTGTTGTCGAGTGCCCTTGATCTGTTTTTCCACAATATGATCATTGGATGCCTGTTGTATGCAGTCGGGTTTGAGCTCTGTTGGTGTCAGTTGTTCTACTACTTCTGAGGTGTCCAATAATGGTGGGAAATAAGGGCGAAGGAGATCCACGTTGAACACTGGGCACAGGCCAAGGAAAGGAGGAATGTTGAGCTCAAAAGAACTATCCCCCATGGCCTTGGTGATAGTGTACGGTCCATAACGGAGTGGGAAAAGATTCCGATGGGGTCCTGTAAGGCGTTCTTTCTACAAGTGCAACCAAACTTTGCCGCCCATCTGAAACTTATGCGGCACCCGATGTTGATCATGGCGTTGTTTGTACTTGTCATTGGACTTCTGTAGGATATCCTAAACCTATTGGTGGATGTGGTAGATCCACTCAATGAACTAGGTGGTTTTTCAGCTTCATTTGGAGCAGTAGATGAGTCAGTCGAGGTGACCGCAAGGGGAAGTGCAACATCTATGGGACCCAATGGTTGGAATCCCAAGCCCACTTGAAAGGGGTTGTGGCTAGTTGAGCTATGCAAGGCTCATTTGTAGCTATGTTGGACATAGGGAAGGATCTCATCCCATGTGCAAGGGTGATTTGAATTATACATGCAAAGGATATGCATAATCATTCGATTTACAACCTCGGTTTGGCCATCTGTCTGGGGGTGGAAGGTCGTGGATTTGGTGAGCTTGGTGTCTAGCAGTGACTAGAGGCTCAACCAGAATGTGCTGAGAAATTGACTATCCCGATCTGAGACAATGGTTTGTGGGATTCAAAAATGTACCCAGACTCGTTCAAATAAGGGCTTGGTAGTGGCCTACGCTTTGATTCTCTTCTTGCAAGAAGCCAGAATCCCCATCTTAGAAAAGTGATCAACAACCACAAAAACACAGTCATTTCCCCGCTTGGTGGATGGGAGGCCCAACATGTAGTCCATTGAGATGGATTCCCATGGCCTGTCAGGAGTAGGAAGAGGTGTGTACAAGCCATGTTTCTCAGTGGTCGGTTTGGAAATAGCGCAGGTAGTGCAGGACCTAATATACTTGCCAACCTCATGTCGAAGTTTCAGCCAGTAGAAATTTTTTTGTAGAATCACCACTATCTTTTCGACGCTAAAGTTTCCTTCCATATGACTGTAGTGGGCTTCCCAGATCATCTTCGCTCACTCACTTGATGAAACACAGATATGGCCCAGACGACACAACAAACCATCCTGAAGATGGAAATTATCGACAATTGCATTTGCACCCAACATTTGGTAGGTGGTGGTGAAGTCAGGGTCTGTCTCATAGAGTTGGGTCCATCCATATGTCTCATGGCCCCAAGAGTCTAGCACCGTGGTGAGTGGAACGACTAGCAGTCTGCTGAGGTAATCAACAACGTGATTGGTGCTTCCTGTTTTATACTTGATGTTGAGGTGGAATTGCTGCAAGTATGTGGACCACTTTTGATGGCACTCATTCTACAATTTTCCCTGTGTCTACATCAACTGTAGTGGCTTATGATCAGTGTGGATGATTGTCTCCTTCCCAAGAATGTAATGTCTCCACTGGCAGCATGCTTTCACAATGGAGTACATTTCTTTGTCATAAGTAGGGTACTTACGGATAGTATCTGACAGTGTCTCACTATGATAGGCCACAGGGTGGCCGTGCTGAGTGAGAATGGCACCCACAACATAGTCTGAAGCATTTGTCTCGATCTCAAAGGGATGTTGTAGGTCTGGTAGTGAAAGTATTGGGGTTGAGCACAAGCGTTGCTTAAAATCATCGAACACTTGTTGTTGGGACTGGCCCCATGCAATTTTTTCCTTACCACCACCCCTTTTGATTTAGCTGAGGGCCCATGCAATATGGGAGAAACCCAACACGAACCTACGGTAGAAATTAGCAACTCCCAAGAAGCTCCAAAGCTCAGTGAGTGTTGTTGGGGCTAGCCAGTCACGGATGACATGGATCTTGGCTGGATCCACATGTATGCCATGCTAATCAATGATGTAGCCCAGGTAATTGACCCTGTCCATGCCAAATGAGCATTTTTCCAGGTTGTCGTATAGCTTGTGTTGTCACAGGGTGTGCAGAACCTGCTAAATATGATGCAATTGTTCGGCCCAAGTCTTGTTGTAAATTAGAATGTCATCCAGATACACCACTACAAAAGTATTGGTGAATGGTCGCAAGATATCGTCCATCATCCTCATGAAAGTGGCTGGATCATTTATCAAACCAAAGGGCATGACCAACCATTCAAAAAGCCCTTCCTTTGACTTGAAGGTGGTCTTCCATACATCTGTCTATTCTATCGAGACTGGTGGTAGCCAGAGTTTAGATCAATATTAGTGAAGTATTTGGCCACCGTGAGTTGATCAAGGAGGTCATTGATTCGGGGAATCATGTACCAGTTTCTGACAGTGATTTTATTCAGAGCCCAGTAATCAATACAGAGTCACCAGGTTCCATCTTTCTTCTGTACCAGCACGATTGGGCTATCACAAGGTGATGAGCTAGGGCGGATGTGCCCCTTGTGGAGCAGTTCTTGGATCTATCACTTGATCTCCTCATTCTCTAACAAAGAGCGATGATAGATTGTCCCATTGGGCACTGATGCGCCAGGGGTCAGATTGATGGGGTGCTTGACCTGGCAATGTAGAGGTGCCCCTGTAGGTGAGGAGAAGATGTCTGAGTATTCTTCCATGACCTTATCTACTTGCTTCTGTTGTGTGGAGAGGTCACCCGCAGAGACCCTGGATGTGGTTGCAATCTTTCGCTTATTCTGAAAGCGAATCATGAAGAAGACAAACTTCCCCATCTGAGAGATGACCTTCCTGCATTGCTTAGCAGAGATCAAGGAAATAGCACTAGGTGGGACTGCCTCGGGTATCCTGTACAATTTCCTGTTCAAAGTAATAATAACACTACGAGGCCTAGACTCATATACAACATGAAGTTTCCATAAATAAGGTTGGCCCAAAAGAACATCACAAACTTTGAGAGGAGCAACATCACACAATACCTCGTCTTTGAAGGGCTTGATGTCGTATGACAGTCAGAATTGTTGGCTGATGAGGAGATTGCTTACTTCGCAGAGCCATCCAATGGTGTAGGGTTGTGGGTGCAACATTGTTGGCAGGGCCAGCCGCTTGACGACCTTTGCTGAGATGAGTTTCTTCTGGCTACCGCTATCAACGATGAAGTGCAGCAGGGTGCCTTTTACCCACATATGTGAATGGAAGAGGCGCTCTCCTTCTTCTGGATCATCTAGTTCACCAGGCTAGAGCTTGGTGGTAGCAACGGTGTCACTGGGTTCCACATCAATGATCCATCTTCCCCTTTCTAGTTCTATCTCAGAGTCAGAATCTACATCTGATTTAGAGGCTTTCACTTCATCCACCAACAACTTCTTTGAGCGACAGTTAGCAGTGTTATGCCAAGGGCTCTTATGGAAGTCACACCACTTCTTGGTATCTTTCTTTGTCTTTTCGATGTCCTTCTTTGCTTGCGGCTTGTACTGGTTGGCATGATACTGTCCATCTTTTCTTTGTCCTTTGTTCGGTGGGTTGGGGCCACCCTTTCCTGGCCTTTTTTGTGAGGGGTTCCCATGCCCAAATTGCCTCGTCTTTTGTTTGAGCTTCTGCTCGATTTTGACGACATATCGGTAGGTCGCACCCAAGGATGAGATGTCCATAAATTCCATTTCGGCCTAGATGTATCTATGCATAGCACCACAATACTTGAGCACCATATGTCACTCTGAATATTTGATACCCAACTTGGTGCGCAAGGTATGGAAGATATTTGTGAAATCTGTCACTGCTTGGTCTCTTTCTTGTTGCAGTGTGGGCCATTTGGTATACAGGTCATCATAACTTATGACAGGGTAGTATTTTTCCGTAATAGAATCCCTAAAGGATTATCAGGTGGTTGTGACTGAAAATAATGAGGTTTCCTCTGTTTCCTTTTTCTCACAGAAATTTTCCCACCAATCTTTGACATGGGGAACGACTTTGAGGAGCGCAAAAGTAATCTTTTCTCTATTCAAAAATTTATGAATAGAAAAATACCCTTCTAGTAGATTCAACCACTTATCTATAGCATCTTCATCTATCTGAGCTTCAAATATAGGAATATCAAAGTTTATTTGTAGCTTGAAGGGGGCGGTGCCTCTGTTCGAAGAAGATGCGTCACCTGTTGGTAGTCGCCAAAGGATTTGTGTGAAACTATCCATCATCTCATTCCTCTATTGCATGAGGGATTCCTCAATCAAAAGTTTGAAAGGATCTCCTATCCCATCATATTTATTTTCTTCTGCCATGGGAGGTCGCTTGGGCGTGCGAGAGTTTCTGTCCTCAAGAGAAATAAGCTCGAGACCCAACTCTTTGTACTCCAACCTCGTTGGGGACATGCATTAAGACGACAGGGAGAAGACCGCTCTGATACCACTGATCCATATTTTATGAGCAGAACAAAATGAATACATATTATTAACAGGTGCTTAACACAAAATAACAGAGATACAGTAAAATTGGTTTTCTATTCAATAACGAAATAAGCTGAAACTATAAAATGCAACAGAAACAAGCTTGTTGGAATGGTGGTGGCTAATCTATGAGAAGAGATGTGACAGCAGCATGCATTCACAAGAAGCAAGTTACAATGAGGCTATGAAGGAATTTTTACAATAAGAAATAATGCCAAAAACCCTATACATCCAAAAACCTAACCCTAGGAGATGAAGCGCCAAAAGTCATGTGGGCCCCGTTTGGGTAAGTTAGTACATCAACTTCTTAGTGTCGTAACTTTTGAATATGATCTTCGTTTTAGTCATGTGATAGCCCGTTGGAAATGTATCATCAAGGAGATTCATTTTGGGGGCTCAATCATGCCTTTGGCTATCATTGAGGAGCTCGATACCAAAAAACCTTCATTTAGGCCCTCAAAATGGCCCCGGAAGTTAAAACTGCTAAAAGTAGTAAATTGCCAAAATTGTCAGAAAATTGTTTTGAGCCAGTTGGAAAAGGTGGGTGGCCATCGATATCCATCTGGATCACCCATGAAAAATCCCTCAGCATCAAATTTTACAGGGAAAAGTGAACTTCTTACAACATTTCATCGCTAACTATGCCGAGATCACAAAGGGTTTCATGCGTTTATTGAAGAAGGATGTTCCTTTCCATTGGGATGAATCCACTCAGTGCTCCTTTGAATCATTGAAGTGCACCCTTATGTCTACCCCTCTGCTTCAGCCACCCAACTATAATAAATATTTCTTATTATACTTTTCCACTGCAGAGTCGACCATCGGTATGGTCATGGTTCAGGAGGATGATTTTCTCTCAGAATATGTGATTTGTTACCTGATCTGAGGCTTGGTTGGACCAGAACTCAATTATTCCCACATTGAAAAACTTGTGTTGGCAGCAGTTCATGCTGTCCAACGGTTCCTTCATTACATCTTGTTTCGCAAGACCACCATCATTGTCTTTGTGAATTTGTTTCAATGTGTTGACAGGACATGTAAATTGCATAAAGATCAGTAGATGGATAGCTATTCTCCAGGAATTCGACTTGGATTTTGTTTCAGCGAAATCCAAAAAGTCGTTGGTCTTTATAGAACTCATTTCGGAACTTTTGGTCGAATCAGGTGATGTTATACCCGAAGAGTCGCCTATTAAAGGAGACATGTTTCTGATCATTTCTTCGGACACCTGGTATGGAGATATACTAGTCTATCTCCAGACTTTGAAGTTCCCTACCACTGCTTCTCATGATGAGCGTCACCATATATTCCATCAGGCCAAAACCTATCTCATACTCGAGGACACTTTGTATCCTCGAGGTGTACATTGCATCCTTCGCTGGTGTCTCACCCATGAAGAAGCTGAAATCATGCTTAACGATTTCCACACTAGAGCATGTGGCGATCATTTGTCTGGGTTGGAAACAACCCAAAAGATTCTATAAGTTGGTTACTTTTGGCTGACATTAATCAAATATTGTGTTGAATCGGTCTAGAAGTGCCACCCATGTCAGATCTTCTCTCGAAATATGAGGGCACACCCCACTCCCATGTTTCCCGTCATCACAGTTGGTCCCTTTACCAACTGGGGGATTGATTACGCTACATGCAACTGTCCTTCCACAAGAGGGCATAGTTATATTATCATAGTAGTAGACTACTTCATGAACTGGGTCGAAGCTATGCCAATGTTTAAAGATGATGGCGAGACCGCAACTCTCTTTTTGTTTAACCAGATAATAGCAAGGTTCGGCATCCCGAGAGAGATTGTCACTGACCATGGCAGTCATTTTTAGAAAAAAATGATGTCTGAGTTAACGTAAAAGCTTGGGTTGAGGAAATAACATTCATCACCCTACTACCCATAAGAAAATGGTCAGGTGGAAGCTA
Organism: Picea engelmannii; assembly: GCA_009831015.1. Classification (NCBI taxonomy): domain Eukaryota; kingdom Viridiplantae; phylum Streptophyta; class Pinopsida; order Pinales; family Pinaceae; genus Picea; species Picea engelmannii. Next base: position 506,808 of record ML799391.1, read on the forward strand.
TGAATAAATCCCTTAAGACTAGCTTACAACGAACGATCGATACAGCCAGATCAAATTGGAATTTGATGTTGTATTCGACATTATGGTCCTATCGAACATCTATTAAGACTACAACTGGTTTCTCACCTTTTCAACTCATTTACAGGATGGAAGCAGTCTTTCCTATAGAGTGTCAAGTCCCCTCTCTAAAGTTGGCAGTATAGTTATTGCCAAACACTTCATCACTTGAAGAGTGTTTATTATATCTTGAGTAGCTCGATGAGCAGCATCGGAATGTAGCCTTGGATAACGAGGCTCACAAACAAAAATTCAAGTGTCAATATGATCAGTTCATCCGTCCTTAGATTTTCTATGAAGGCGACCTTGTCCTAGTCTATGACCAAGATAAGGACCCCCTGGGGGAAAGCAAGTTCAAACCCATGTGGTTTAGACCTTTCATCATGAAGGAGGTTCTAAAGAAGGACGCTTATCGTCTGGGAGACTTTGAGGGAAATTCTTTGGCGGAGCCTAGAAATGGGCTCTACCTCAAGAAGTATTACTCATAGGTGGGTCGCCTTGGGTGACTTCTTGTAACATATGTATAGTCTTGTACATTCTCTTTTCAGTTTTTCATCTTTTTGTTTTATGGATGTGTCATTTTTGATGTGATCTTTTTCACTGTGGTATATGTCAAGTGAATTATAGGTGCTCATTGGGTTCGTGGATGGCGCTAGCTGGCACACTCGAAGGCTTGCTTCCGTAGCTTGGGTGATTTTCACACCTTAGGGCTAGTTGTTATCTTCAGGAGGTATCTGCTTAGGTGACGCCACAAACAATGTCGTCGAATATAGCGCAATCTTAGAGTTGCTTCATGACGCTTTGTCGCATGGTATATCTCACCTCCGGGTCTACTTATACGCTCATTTGGTTGTGTCTCAGTTAAATGGGGTTTACCATGTTTACGATCCTACACTACACTGACGGTTCCTTAGGGTATGTCTCTTAGAACAAAGCATTGATTACATTACGTATATCCATGTTCCTAGGAGATTGAATCAAATCACAGATACTCTAGCTAATCATGTATTAGATTGGCATATTGCACACATGTAAGAAAAATCACACACACGCACATGTAAATACATTTGTAAAATAGATGTAATCCATAAGACATAAAAATATGAAAAATATCTATATATATAGATCAAAAAATATTAGAGTACATGGGTGGGCGTAAGCGCCTCAAAAATATGTCCAGTCAGAGTCACGGGGATTATGCCCTCAAAATATACAAAAGGTTCTCTTGGCACGTAAGTAGTATAGCCTAGCTAAGGGCAGGTCTTGTTGGCCCTACCATAGTGAACAATAGCGTTCACCAAATGCCGAAAGAGCTAGACATAGGTTTGTGGCACCCCAACTATGTGAGGTTGCATCGATGGTGGGAGATCCTCGATCTCCGCCATAGGAAATGTACGAGTGAGTGCAGTAAGGTTCCTTTCTACCCATCTCAATGCTCTCTCAGCCTCTCCGGATGGAGGCCCACCTGCTGCTACTGCTGGTTCGGAGGATCCAGCTAGTCCTACCTCTATTCGAGGATGCCGCCTAGTCCTTGAAAAGTTTGTTGGACGCACTGGTCCCACATATGTACATAAAAGATATGTAAGTGTCAGATACTCTGGTATACAAAAAAAATGATATATATAAAAAGACATAAAAAAATAAATAACTTTGAAAAGAAAACTTACCCATCTCTCCTCGCTCCACTCTGGGAGGTACTGGCATGTTAGGTTCTCTAGAAAAATTGATCCCATCATAGGGGTAGTCCTCTATTGCCAGAATTTTTCGTGACCACCAGTCAAAAAAATTATCATCAAAGGCCTCGATGGTCCTCCCTCCCATCTGTCATGGCAACAACATAGCCCATGTGCATAGCATTGGGAGAGAGGCCTCGTGCCCTCGTATAGTTTCTCGAGGACTCAGACTGGGTACCCTCTCAAAGAAAAAGGAGAAAAAAAGGGTCCCAAACCCAAAGTTTTGTTACTCCCGTATCTGACACTCTGTCAGTTGTCTCTTCATGCAATCCATCATGGTGGTACTCCAATCCAAAATCTATGCATTTAAGCATTGTACCTCACAATGCATGTGCACCCTGGAGGCCTGATGTAAAGCTACAGATACAGTGATTCGCCCAATAAGTAGAACTATCACTTTGAGTGATAGGTTGTTGATCTTATGTATAGGCACCTGAGAACCTACTTTCTCAGTACCATCCTCGCAATGGATTCCAATCAACTCCTTGATGTTGTGCGGCCCGGGGGGGGAAAGTGCGCAAGTTGACTGGATCCCCTCTCCTCGAGAGACCAGTCAGGAATTAAATGTCCTCAGTTTTTGGAGTCAATGAATGCCCCTCAAACATGAATGCCATTGTGTCAAGATGCTAGTAATCTATCAATACATTTAGCAACCTGGTTTGTGCCCTCATAAACAGACACTGGAAGAAATTTAACAACCCACATTATGACAAAACAACGATAGCAGCAGGGTCCTCGGAGACCAAAAAAATAATGTCCTCATGCTCCCTATCCCTCTAATGCACATACATCCTACAAAAACATATGGAGATTCAACTCTTGCATTTTCAATTTTTCCCACTTATTGAAGGGTGTACATGGGTTGTCTTGGGGAAAATCGTGTGTACACGTGGGTTGCTTATCTTCTGCCCATGTGTACACACGGGTTGTGCTTGGACAACCTGTGTACATGCAAGGCTGACCTTTTTAAAGGTCAGTGCCCCCCAAAAAAACTAAAATAAATGCAGAAAGGAAAGATGGAAATGTTAATATGTACTTACTTGGTCCAAATGGAAGTTCGTTTCTCCCACTAAAGCTCTCAGACTCAACTATTTCTGAAAAGGGGTATTTTTTGACTTTTGGTCAATTGTCAAATTACAATGGTGATAATGAGCTGCCAGCTTTCTATTAATAAACTTTTTGGCCCCTTTTTGTCACTTGTTTTAGACCTTTTTGTCATTTTTTCTAGCTTGAAAATCATTCAGTATGGTTCTTGAGTTTCTTGGGGGATGTTACAATAAGAGTTACTTTGGGTATTTGGGAATTTTTTTGAAGATTGGGTCATTTTTAAAGGTCTTTTGGTAAAAAGTCGTTTTTCCACTTTGTGCATGTAATATAGGATTCCACCTCCACTTGTTGCACCTCGTTGTCTTTTTCGCTTTGCCATAGGATCGATCCCACGGAATTGTGACACATAACCCTCACTCCTACTCTAGAAGTGTCGTAATTTAGTAGTAGAGCCTACCTTCACATGGATGCCCTAGGTAGATCCTGGTTGCATTTTGGTGTCCATGTCGTCACTAATGAATATAGGCTTGGAAGTCCTTAGTAGTTTTTCCTGATTACGAGTTTTGAGCATCATTTGCATGATTCATTATCACTCTTGACCTCACCCTCGAGACTCCCAAAACACAACGGGTCTTCTTTTAAGCCCTTTTCAGACCCTCTAAACATGAAAATATTGTCAAGCGATCTTGTTTCCCTTCACGCTCTCTAAACTGAAATTTGAAGGCACGTTTGTTCAACGGTAGTTTACCCCTTTTTCGGTCCAGATGGTCAAATGTACGAACAAAGGTATACTCTAGGAGCTTCAGTTCTCTAGAAGAGTATTCTCAGGTATAGATTTAATCCTTTTTTGGGCTTGAGGGACTAAACTTATGAAAAAGGAACCCCCCATAGAGTCCATATTTAAGCTCTTTTCAAACTCCCTAAAATTGAAAATATGGCCAACTGACCTCGTTTCTTCACACTCGTTAAATTGGTCTAGAAGAACATCCCTTACGGGAGTCCATAGTTAAGTTCTTTTTAGACTCCTTAAAAATGAAAATATTTTTGAGTGATATTGTCTTTGTCACACTTGTTAAAATGATTTTGAATAGACATATGTTCGATGCTATTTTATCCCTTTTTTGAGCCGACTAGACGACCTTCGAAAAAGGTACCCTAGTGGAGTCTCCTTTTACGTTTTTTTCATACTCTCTAAAAATGAAAAACCATCGAGCTTACCTTCTCTGGGCTCGTTAAAATTACATTGAAGGATGTTATCATTGTGTCTTATTAATCAAATTTTCATTCCTATGTCTTTGGCCTAATGCCAGCTCCATGTTTCTCTCAACTGAACCATCTAAATCATGCCTTATACGCAAGCCTTGTAGCACTTTGCCTCTGTGTCTTGACACCTTGACCCATGGAGGATTTTTTCCAAGTTTCCTTTTCCTGCATATGTCTCCTTTCTCTGAGTATCAATGTGTTCCTCACACTCGGAACTAGTATGTCTGTGACACTCGATCCTCCTTTGTAACATAGCATTCTTTATTCTTTTTCAAACTTTCCAAGATTATTGAAAAAGACAAAAAAAAACAAATATACCCCAAAAAGAGGAAGGGAAAAGTATTTTCTTTTTGTTAATAGCACAATGAGTCGCCCTTGGACAAAGCACATCCTTCCATTTGTTTTTCAAGCTCTAGGATTCAATATGACCTTAGGAAGTTGTTCTCGCTACATAGAGTTGTGTCCTCCTCCATTTGGTTACCCTTCTAAACATTTTGAGAGTTCGTGTTTCCCCCTGCATCATGAACTTGTGTCAATGCCATGCTCCCTAAGTCTCATCTTTTGTTGTGATTTTGTCCAAGGGAATTCTTACTAAACTTTAGTCATGCCTTCTGCAATTTGTCTCTTGTCCTCATGCCCGACCACCAAGAAAGACCAATCAAGTCCTTGCCCAAAATCAATGAAGTTCTATGCCTGATCATCAAGATCCTCTTGTTTGTTCCTGACGAATCGTCGAAAACCTCTGGGTAGTGAAGTCGTACACTCATATTACACTCCCACCCAAGTTTTGAATATTTTGAAGTTGTTGTTGGAGCTTTGAGGACCTCATCTCTAGCCATCAGGCGTCATTGGCTTCTTGAAGATGGTTAATATACATGTATATCTTTTGATTTTTGAGATGTAGATCCATTGTGTATTGCTCATGGCTACACTTTATATAGTTATATGACATAGATCTGCAGTGTATTTGATTGGCAACCATGATTTTATTTCATCCCGAGCATGGGTATGCCCACCTCGGTGAGACAAATTGTTATTTTTGCAGATGGCACCTTCTGAACTCCAGTCCCTGGGCTCACTCGCATCGTACAATGGTGAATATTTGTAATGTATTTCAGCCATCAGATGCTCTTATGAAATGATACATTAGGGGGCATCTATTATAACCCTAAATTGCACCAGACATGCATACCTGGCATCAAGCCATATAACTTGCTATCTTTGTCAAGCCATCACTGAACAAGCTTTTCAAAAAACCTTTTCTTTGAAGGTGTACGCGTACTGCACCACCATTGCCTATGCACACATGCCTGCTAACCCACTATAGCCCGCGTACACTCAAAGAATATCGCGAAAAGTGGAAAATTGCATAGGATACTGGTTTCCAGTCCATTACTTAATCGTTTGACTACCCATAGCCAGTCACCCCAACCGTTACTATCCCTTTTGGCCTATAAAAGAAGGGGTTGGGGTCCCATTGCAAGAAGACACACGAGAGAAAAGAAACTCTGCCCATTTTATCTATCCCCCTTTTCCCCAATTGAAAATCCCTTTACCATTTCCCTAAGAGAGAACTGAAGAGGAGAATAAGATGTGGAAGAAGTTGGTGCATGGTGAAGAGGAGCCCAGGATCACGTTCGAGGAGCAGTGTCGGTCTCATGTTGTAAGTGACTTTTTGTGAGATTAATATAAAGAAGTACTTTTTCCATCCTGCCAAATGACGTCTTACACTTATATGATTTGTTTACATAATGATGTCTAACCCACTAATCCATTTATAGAATGCATGCTTGTAGTTTCTTTTTTGTCTTTTGATGAATGCAGGCTAGCCTTGGGAGGATATTTGTAGTCGGGAAGCAACCAAGCGCAAAGGGATCGACACTAGACACGGAGTTTAAGGTAGGCCTACCAGATCCCTCTCTCTTATGTTTTATGTATGATTGTGGGGTAATGTTGGGATAGTGATTAAATGTAGGAGACTTTAGACGGTTTTCTTTGCCTACACTTTAGACCCTTGGTGTAGTCTGGAGAGGGGTTTTCCTACTATATCACTTCCACCTCTCTCTCTCTCTCTCTCTCCTTCAATCTCTATTATCTGGATGTTGCATGGATCATATTCCTCTAATGTATCCTCTGTGACATGGTAACATGAGAGTAAGTCCTTATCTGTCTATCTATTTTTCTATTGATATTCTGTTATAATTTCCAGGTTCCTCAAAAAATATCATTCCTTGTATTAGCTTCAAGGATGAATTGATATTGGGGTTCTCATGCTCAAATGATAAATTTACCAGAAAAATATTTTGTAATACTGTCCATTTTGTAGTTCCTCTATGTAGTTCTTGTTCTATGTACCAGTTCCCTGGTATCCCTTCCAATGTATGAATAAAGTAGTGAGGCCATTCTTCTGGTGGTGTCAGCCTCCATTGTGTTATGAATTTCTCTATGTGCTCAGTTGGTCTTCCTCTCCCATCATATTTCTGCAATGTATTATTCCCTTGTCTGTGCTAAATCTAATGCGTAGTAAATTTTTACACTCATACCAGTCTTGAATTGTTTCCTTATGCATGCCCCACCATCTTGCAAGTGTTTCCTTTAGTGAAATATCCAGATCTAACAACATCTAATTTTCCAAGACTTCCTCTTCATTGTTTGTCAAAAATTATTCTAGGTCATTCAAACCATGAAAAGTGGGAGGTTCCCTTACCTCTGTACTGACCCACCTTACTGTGAAATCTATTCTTTCACACCTCTTTGTGGAGACTTCATGTAGCCTCTATTGCCATTTTTCCATACCTATATCTGAGTATGAGGCACATGATGTAATTATTCTCTTGTTGAGTACCCCATCTGTAGTTGGGTTGACATAATCTTCTTCCCGCGTAGTAATCCTATATAGCTGATTTATTTCTTCCAAGTCCAAACATGTCTCCTCTGCAAACCTTTCTCCTTCTAAGGGGTCTAATGGTGCAATTAATCTGTACTCGCCTGATTCATAGATCATTTTCTTGGTCTTCAGTTTTATCACAGCCTGGATATCAAATTCCCAGTCCAATCCTAGTAATGTTGGGTATGGTGTTGTGCCATCTACTATTTATATAACTTATAAATATTCCATAGTGCACACTCCATCCAAGTCTTCTATTGTCCCTTTAAGTCTTCCAATTGGTAACACTCTATGTTGATTTGTAAATTTAAATTGAACAAGTGAATACCTTAATGTGGGTTCCCCCATACACTTCCATGTCTTCTTAGGTAATACATTTACTTCAGAGACTAAATCAAGTATGACATTCCCCATATTGAAATCACCAATGTTGGCATTTAACCTGAATTCCCTACTTGTTCTTCTTCTTGTATGGAGATGATTAACTCTCTTATGTTCTAACTTCCCTTCTACTTCAGTGTTGCATATCTCTAGCAAATTATGTAAGACCTTAATGGATGATGGATCATGTTGGCATGGAATTGATCAAACCAGGGTCCTTCTCTGGTTACCAACAAAAGTTATCATGTAGTCTAGAGCATTGGCATTTTAATCTCCTATGAAGAGAAGAAGTCTCACCCGAAGCGCAACCAAGACAGAAGGATAGGGAAGGACAAGGAGAATACTTGGGTGGGTTCCCAGAACCTTCAAGACTCACCATGATCTTACACAAGATAGACCAATTATAGACCATATTTAAACTCATGCATACAAGAAAAAAAGATACTTAAGTTGCAAAAAGCATTTATACAAAAAGACGTCATATTGAGCTTATCAAGCATAAAGAAGTATTGTAAAGATACAATGCATAATCATAAACACAATATGGCACATTATATTTTAAAATTTTGGGTCCTTCCTCATCTATTATCTTCCGAACTTATCGAATACAGTATCAGAGATACAGTTTGATACTATGTTACATACTTTTGACTCTGGACTCATGTCCCAGAGCTCTATCTAACCAAAACCAAATACAGATTACATGCACAACATTTTCTTAACAACAACAAAACTCAAACTATCAAGAACAAGAACCCAGAACTGAGAGAGAACCATTTTACACTCGTATACATCTAATATATCTAAGTTGTTTGGGATCTTTTGGCTTTGGGATCACATGCTTTCGTGTTCTGTTGTAACTGTTTTTTCCTTGTTGGCATTGCGTTGTCCTTTTCCGCAACTGATTTATGTTACTTTTCCTTGCTCCACTGTCCAACTTCTTCTGTAGCTTGCGCAATTCATGGTAAACAAAAATTGGGATTGTATTTCTTCTTACGCAGCTTCAAATCCAAAAACAAAGAGCCCAACAGGCTCTTACCACAAGCCTTGACTCATCCTCGAGTCAAGTACTTGGCTCTTTCGCAACTTCCAAGAGTAATTGTTTCTTTCCCTTATCCTCCTTCTCCACTTTAAATTCCTCTTATGCTTGCGCTTCCTATTTATTTTCCTCTTAAAACGAAGGGCCCAACTCTGGGACCAACTCTAAATCTCTCTTTTTGACTTCCTAGAAACTCCCAATTTTACCCTGCCACTTCCTGTAAAGGAATGAGGCCTTGGATACAAACTGTTGGGTCGCATATGTGATACATCCCTTGGGCTTGGATGCGACCAAAGAGTTCCACTCAAATTCTAATGTGGCATCCACCTAATGCATTTGAATGTATATTGTCTAAAAAATAAGTTGAAAGTCACGTAGCTCCTTCTTGGCTACAGATTGCTCCTCGAACAGAGCGTTCATCTTATTATCTGCTTGTTGTATTTGGTTGAATTTCTCTTGTTTATCGAGTGGATCCATCGTGACCACACCTTCCTCATTCAACAACTATATTTTTATATGCACATCCTCTAGAGTCTGGCTGTGCCTACCGATGATGCCCATCCAGTCGTTGAATTATCATAATATCCTTGTGCACTCAATTGTGCGCTTGTATAGTGCTTCTCGAGCATTGTTGCCTTCCAGCACTACCTTCTCCATCTGTTCATGCAACTTCTGAGGTTGTTTCTCTACTTCTTCCTGACTCTGTCGCAAATTCACTTCCATATTCTTTGCGCGAATGGCCAACTGTGACCATGTTCCTTGGAGTAATTCGATCTAGCGCTCAGACTCTCCTACATCACTGGACTCTGGCAGGTGAGGTGCGGCCTTCCTTATTTTCAGCTAGGCTTCAGCAAGCCTCTCTTGGACTCTTTCCAATTTCTGTTCTGACTAAATCTTGGTGAATTATTCTTGCTTCTTACAGGCTTGATAAAGGAGTGTTTCCTCCCTTGCGAACTCGGTAGTCCTTTTGACCTATTGGAGCCTCTTCTCCAGTTGATCAGTTGAGGCCTTGATCAATCTAACTAGTTGTTTTGTTGTCCACTGTGCTAGTTCAGTGAGATAAGGGGTGGCGTCCCTAAGTGCTTGTACCTACAGTGGAAGACCACTAGCCGTTGAGTTCTCTGATGGAGTCTCTACCTCCTCCTCTCTTGTAGATGGTCCTTGCACAAGCCTCAATATCAATGTCATTGGCAGGAACGTTAAGACATCCGTTCTGGCTAGGCAGATTTGCAACAACTCTACACACTACTGAGGATTTTTTAGGACTAGCTCCATCTGTTCCTGCGCTGACGTTGTGCTTTTCCCTAAAGTCATCTCAGGTTCCTTCTGGCCCTCTGGTATCTCCTCTTCTTTGTGGACCTCTGCTTCCTGGGTTGTGCTTCCTATAGCACCCTCAACCTTATTCATTGAGGCAATTTGTTGGGGACTTCGGACTTGCAGTTTCTCTATTTTTTTCATCTCCGTCGAAGGTAGAGAGTCCTTAATCGATAAAAAAGGGTATGATCTGTTGGTCTTGGGATTCAAGGTTCAATCCAGTTAATTGTAGCTTCTACTATGATATTTTTGGTTTTGGACCAGAGAGTTCTGGTGCCTACTCGGGTATTTCTGGGGGATCAAGTTGCATGGGTTTTGGATCATTGGTTTGGGGTGTACTGTCGGTTTTTGGAGGTGGAAACTAGGGTTGTGGTGGAGATGGAGGTTGATCAGTGATGATGTTGGATGGAGTGGTGTCAGGCTCAGGGTCATCCTAGATATGTATGATGTGGGTTTCTCAAGCCGTGAAGCAAGTGTGGGGGACGGTGGCTGAGATGGGTTTGGGGTTCAGAACCGTACTTGGGGAAATCCTCATCCTGAGTTTCTTATCCACTCGCTCAGTGATGAATGAAATGATAAGGATTTCGTTGATGTCCTTACCTATCAACATAGATTGCTTTGGTAGTTGTGGGAACACTGACAATTTTCTCTTCTTGTGCTCTAGTGGATGCGTCTCCTCCTCTTCTTTGGAGTCCGTCTGTGATAGATATTTTTTATTTTGTACCTCCAGGCCTGAGTTTATTCCTACTCCTTCTTCCTGACCTTTATTCTTCATCATCTCAGTGGGAAAAACATACTGCATCCCCGACATGCGGGGGTTAAGTTTGATTCCAGGCCACGACGTCACCTCCTTGTCGAAGGCCTCTTTATTAAAATAGAATGACAATATACGCGAATGGAATTCCTCTTTGTTGGCATACCTCGGCCACACAAATGTATGGTGTCGGTTCATGTTGAATGTGATGTTTTGTGTATTACATTTAAGCATCTCCTATGGAATGATCAAAATCTGTGTTGCATCAATTAATATGTTGTACCACTTGGAGAACGTCATTTTATTGAAGGTGATGTTCTCCGAGTCTGCCCTTGAATTCTAGGGCTCAAACATTTTCTCCAAGCGCCCCTTATCTATTGGCACCAATGGTATTTTGACAGGTGGCATCCACTTGAGAATTGCGAATGCAAGAAACAAGTATCCATAGGTGAATATGTGACCTTTCTCCTAAGCTTCCTCGCACTCCACAAGGATTTCCTCCAATAAGTAGTTGCACCAGTTAAAGACAACACCATTGGTGCAAAAATCTGCCATTGATAACGCATCCAGTGTGCATTATTTCTTGCAGTAGGACCTCATGACTTTGCTAGCAATGATTTAGTGACCTGTCTTGATCATCTCGGGTAGTATGGGGTTGATCTTGGTTATGTGTCCCCCCCGCTCTGTGTGTGAAACCTCGTGTATAGATCGGGCTCCCCCTTCTTCTTGCCAAGATTTTTGGGACCCTAGAAGACTTTGGACACATCCTCACCCTCAAAGGACAGTCTAGTAAGCTGGTGGATGTCTTCTACATGGATTAGATATCTCCTATCCAACCAAAGAATTCTATCATGCACCCTGTCGATCAGAAACTTCGTACACCTCGCAACTTCCCTGGTGGTGCCGAAAACTAGTAAGTCCCTCCGGTTCATGATGGTCGAATTGAAAAAATTGATAAATTCGAGCTTCGACACAAACTACATGCCTCCCAACTTGTCTAGAGCGATACTCCAGAAAACATGTATGTTCATTTGAGGGAACAAGATGTGGTTTTTTAAGTCAAGGTCTAGGAGCTTGAATTGCTCCACCTTCCCCTTGAGATCGCCCATGAACTTGACCTGGGGGTCATAGGGCTCATTTGGTACTGCATCCTTGGAAATGGCACTTCAGCTCCCTATAGCTCTCGCCATGGTCAGTCTGAACTATCAGAAATTTGGACAGGAGAAACAGGGATTGGGGATCATGACTAATGGTCGAGGGATTACATAGGCTTTCTCACTCTTTAGAATTCATAAATTTCTAAGATATTTATGGGAAACAATGTGGTTTTGTATATCCTAGGTACATTTATGCCCATGTCCTCCACCATATCAACTTGTTGTACATTATGAACAGTCCTCACGTTTTCACCTCTTTGAGGAAAATCTATGTACATATGATCTCTCTCACAAACCTAACACTTCATTGGTTGATGCCTTGGTCTTTTCCCCATTGCTTTTTTCACTCTGGACTCCTTGGGAGTTGGTTGTCCCTGAAAATTATTTATGAATAATGGTGGCTTGGCTTTTACCTCTATCAAGTGCGACATTTATACTTCCAACCTAATAAATGGGTCATAGGTTGGGTGATCTCTCAAGAGCTGGGTGGCTCAAGAATGCATGCACGGAACAATCGAAACTCGACCTTCGACCCTTCACAGGTTTCCTCCTACCTTATGGTATAGGAACACTTGATTTAGATGATTTTTGTTTCACTATTTAATTAACTTCTAAGTCTCAAATTTGAAAATGATAATGGGGTTTTATTTGGATGACTACCCTCGAAATCCTAACTTAGACTACAAACTTATTTTGCGCTCCTCCCGTGCAGGTTAAAATGAGTTGTTTAAAGGTTGATTTTATGATGAAATGGGCTAGAATACTAGGGTCATGAACCAATCTTGCTTGATTAGAATGGTGTATTCTGAGTAAATTTTTTAAGGTGTCTCTAGTTGTTATGATACTCCTAGATTTTTTGTGGGCACGGGGAGAAGAGCATACTTCAACTTCAAGTATACAATGGAAATTTTTGTGTGTGTTGAAGTGCTCCTGTTTGCAAGAAGTGATGGTGTCAAAAAAAAAATTAATAAGTTAATGAGCAATATTTTATCATGTGTACATCATGTGGTCCATTACAACTCTTGTTTAACTTAACTTATTAAATTTGTTTAGACAATCCTTGTGTAATTCCAAATCCCTAGATCACTAGAAATGTGGATATATGGGTCCTAAATTTTATCTTTTAAAATCCCTAAGATGTTTTCTAATCTAAGTAAATCGAAACTTCTCCTATATTTCAAATCATGTGGACATTGGGTCCTTACATATTCCTTTAAATCCATAGGTTGTTTTGATTGCTTTATAAAACTTTGAAACTATCCTAATTTTGCAAGTATGTGGGCATGTATGAGCCCTTTACAATTTTAATATTTTGTTTCAATTGCCAAAAGAAAACTAATAGGTTCCCAAGGGGGATTTGGCCTCTCCTAATTAATGATTTGACGATTCACTAGAGAGATATGGAGCTTCTTAAGATACCTTTTCTGATTTCCCATGATCACAACGAGTGCGAGGGAAAGATCATAATAGGGGTGCCAAAATTGATTCCTAGTCTCGAGCGATTAAATGGTTGTGAAATAAAAACTAAGAATTCAAATGCTTAAATTGGCCATCCATGTGGCAACACAAAGGAGAGAATTATGGTTCTTTTTACCCCTTTTTATTGCCTAGGTTAGCTAATTACTAATTCAATAAAGAAGTCTAAGTGTGATCTTTGTTGCTTTACAAATTGCTAGAAATGTAAATCTAAAGCTACTTGGTGATACCAACTTTGAAATTCTTTCCATGAAAAGAAGAATTTCAGCATTAGATCTAGTTATGACAGTCATGCACAGTACACACATTGTGTAGACTGTGCAACATGTAAACAGAGAAAATTCACAAAGTGCGTAGACCTACATGTTTGTTCTTTCAATACTAGCACAAACACATGTTAGAAAAATAGGACTGCAAAGCAATAAAATAAAACAAATGCAGAAACAAAACACAGAAGACACACAATACAAGAGAGACACAGATTTACGTGGTTCACCCAGTGTGGGATACATCCACCAGAGAAATTGCCAGGTCCTTCCTTTATTATTATCCAGCAAATGAAGGGATACAACCTACAGCAAAACCCGTTGTAACTTCCTCTTCTTTCTCTCACAGTCTCCTCTCTCAGAATACAATATTCACCACACTCCATAGCCGCGATACATTTCCCTCATAAAAGAGGGTTGCCTTATAGGGCAAAAAACCCTAACATAATCTCTACTGTTAGATCCGCGACCTTATAATGAATGGTCTAGATTTACAATGAAATTACAATATACTTTTACAAGGCAATTTTTGCTTTGGGGGCTTCGCCCCCGAACCCCCGCTTTCCCCCAGACCCCGCAGAGGGGGTACCCCCCCTCTGCACTACCCCGTGTAGAAGAATGTACATACTTCTGGGGTGTAAATACTTCATGGGGTATAAACACGGCTGAAAGTAAAAGACCTATAAATCAAGAAGATAATCAAGCTCCACAACCAACAATCTCCCACTTGGAGACTGATCTCAACAACTTCACCGTTGTTGTATATGTTGGACTCTGAACCTTCTTGGACCTGGAAAATTTCTCATTTTCATCTTCATTCTTGAAGACCAACTGAAACTGAGCAAGAACTCAGTTTCTCCCTGG
>ML799391.1:530837-546532 GCA_009831015.1 Picea engelmannii
GTGAAATGGTAAACTGGGAAAACAAGACATGGTTTTCAAAACTACAGGAAGTAAGCAAATAAATGGTTTTAAAAACCATGGGCATGAATTAAATTATGGAAATTTAATTATACACGATAGAAAAATATTTGACAATTATTTTTATTTCAAATATATTATTCCCAAATATTTAATGAGAATATGGATAAATGGAACTAGATTTGAAGGAGTATAAGTGACATTTCAAAGAGAACGTGGCAGAGGAAGGAGCTAGAGCGTCAGAGGAATCTGCAGGGATCATGAAACATTTTTTCTGAAAACTGTCATTTGTAATCATTATAGAAGTTGAAACGTTTCAGTTCAGTGATTGTATTCAGTTTCTAACTAAAGGAACTCGAAATTGTATAAATAATAGAGGTTATGAATGTATTAAGGGTGGGCAGAAGTGCAAGGGAAGAAATTCTGGTTGTTCTAAACTCCATAGTTATTTTCTGGAACTGAATTGAATATACATGCAGAATCTTTTGAAGTCTCTATGAAAAGATTCTAATGGTGGTGATATGAGTTTTGTCTTCTCTCATTGTATGTATTTCTTGTGATTCTTTATTTCCATTTTCATTGTCTTCTGTTTAAATTGGATAGTTAAACTCTCATAATTCATTTGTGATGCTCTCAACTTAAGCAATTTAAAACTATGTGAATTTCCTCTTAACTAATTTAGAATTCATTTCAGTAATGCTTTGATGTAGTTATGTGTTTTCTCTTTCTTCTTACACCCTGCTTATACTCAATTAATAACTCAAATTCATTGCCTCATTTAGCCTTTATCCTCTAGAGATTTCTATTGGCCAATCATTGTTTTCATTCAATTTCAAAATTTTGACTCCATAGCCCTGAGTGTTCCTCCCCTTCTTTGCCAGCAAATTTTATAAAAAACCCCAAAACAAACTAAATCTAGCCACTAATTATCAAATAAATGTCAAGTGACATGAGATATCCTTCTCTAAGTTGCGCAGGATAGTGCCCATCTCTAAAGTAGGTTGAAATAGTTACCTTTGTCTTTTTTCTATCAACCAGAAAAAATTTACAGAGTGCTAACATTCTAGCGTCGTTGTCGAGGATGAAATTGAAAAATTTTCCCTGGGAAAGAATGACATGGTTGAGTTCTAAGGTCTAAGAGAAGCAGACACTTAGGCACGTATTAGTTGTATTCCTTCTTCGGAAACTCCACACATCAAAAAATATGTTTGAAGGTGATTCCACTGGTAGAAGAATCCAGAAATTTGAATTTTAACTGGAGACTCCACTCTCAATGCAGAATCTAGCTTCCAAAACATCATTGGTGACTCCACTGTCCGAAGATGCATTCAATATCTGCAAGGTATGCTCCAATGAATCACTCTCATATTCCTAGCTTTCCAAATCGTATTCCTCACATAAATTAGCAAAAATATTTTCCTAAATTTGAAGATGGGAAAGGAAATGATGTTGCATTGCACTTGATTAGATTTCACATGCACATATGTAAGTTGGGTATTAAATTTCATGAGGATTTTTTTATGAAAATGTTTATGGCTACTCTAGAGGGGAAAGCAAGATTATGGTATGAATGTTTAAAACCAGACATCTTATACTCTCTTAAATATTTCCATATAACATTCTTTAAGCATTATGGAGAGTCTAATCCTTCATCCTTGGTGTTTGAAGATTGTTGTGAATTTTGCGAACATTTCATTAAGTACCTTGAAAATGTTTTTGGTGATGAAGTGTGTATGAATGATGAAATCATAGAAGCCTTTTATGAATATTCATCCCAACAGCAAATAGTATCCCTCATTTGGTTGAAGATGAAGTTGATCAAGAAATTGTTGCTAAAGGTCATTTTCCTTCTCCTAAGCTTGATGAAGATATTCAACAATATTTCCAGCAAGACAAAGTGTTTCAAAGTTGTCTTTCTTCCCCTGTGAATGATGTGGTTGTTCAAATTATAAGTGGCCTAGACATGGATGAGGGTTCTAAAACTACATCTATGGAAACTTCAAGCTATAAACAAACAAATTACATAGAGTTCGAGGAAAGAAACAAAATAGTGTATGCCACTTTCTAGTCAGAAATACAGAAAGATAATGAAGAGGCGGTTGTTTTACTTGATTCATTTGAAAATCATGGTTTTGAAAATGCATCCATGGGAAATCTAGACTGTGAAGTAGTCCATGACATTAGTTTTTTGCAAGAATATTATGAACAGGAACTTATTCCCCTTCATTCATTTGAAAGTCAAAATGACAATCCTCAAGCAAATTTCCAGAAGGTTAATAAAACCAAATCAGAATTGTTTGATGAACAAGAGGATATCCGTGATGTGCATAATATGGTTGTCATCTTGGAATATGTTAAAGAATGTATGAATGTTTTTTTTGATATGCATGGAAGAGTAGACAAACCTATTACTGCCATTTCATTCGAAAATGTTCTCAAAACAGAAGAAATAGAGCAAGAACAAGAAACACTTATGAAAGAGGCTTGTCTTTATGTTTTTTCTCATCAAGAAGAAATGATTTTTCATGGTTTTCAAGATCCTGTGGCCATCCTATTACAGTCATCAGTGAAGGAGGAGTTTGTTTCATTCATAAGCTCAGATTTTGGATTCAATTTTTGTTTTCAACTGCCATCTTTTACATTTTTCTTCCTTCTTAAGAAAGATGTGAGCAGAGAAAAATCAGGAAACCAATTGTTTGATTGGTTGCATTGGCACTTTAGCATCACTTGATTGACTATTCAATTCAGCAGTTTTAGAGTAGATAGGTGTGCGCAAATAATATTGTTGGTCAAACATTTTTCAGTTTGGATTTCCAATATTGTGTACAATCAGATTTTAGAGGTGTATTCAATGTTCAGTATCCAACTGAGAGCAGTGTGCAGAGTTTGGTTTTCAACAGACACTGGTGACAGGTCGAAGCAGGGTACACACACATGTTTTGGGAGCAGCCCAATGCATCAGGCACCGGGTCTATGAGTTCTTTTCTACCTCACAGGGAGGATAGCATCCCCATTTGGAGCCTATGTTATCACCTGCTAATTTGCATTAATTTTTCTCAAAGCCATCTTGTCCTTGTGTTATCTTTCCACTCAGATTTAAAAAAAAATTCACCAGCTCCGTCAAGCTCCCATCACCTAAATCCTTCACTCAACTGATAATCCAAAATAGTCATGTCCTCCATGAGTCAAAAATTTGGCAAATATCTCAAACCTATACCTAGCCTTAACGCTTATCTAAATCCCTTAGTTCCATCACTTCATTAATTTTTACCCTTATTTTCATATTCCCTTTGAAAATAAAAAATATTCCTTTTATTAAGCATCCTCATCCTACCCACAAAGTCATGTGTTAAGCCTCATATGCCTAAAATCCTTAGAAAATATAAAAAGAGTTTATTATTAATAATATAAATATTTTTGCCCCCCGGGGGGCAGCTCAATTGGCAAGTGCCATGAAAATGAAGTTCCATGAGGTTTTGAGTTCAATTCCCGCCGACTTACCTTGTGTGCCGCGTAAGGGGCATCATGGGCACACCTGGAGGTTATAGTGGTAGCGGTTGGATAACACGGCCACGTGTAATGCGAGCACGTGCCCAACTAGTTGTTGATTCCTCCAGACACCAAATATATATATATATATATATATATATATATATATTAAAATATTTATATTAATATTTGATCCAATATTTAATTTATGGCATCACGTCAAATCATGGGAACGAATCTCGATTTATAATATGGAAAATTCAAAGACTGGATGGAGGGTGCATATATGTATTGGGCATAGAATTAACACGGAGGTTAATTATGTGAAGGCGGGTTGGGGAAAATACCATGGTTTTTGTTGTGGACACGTGTTTTTACATGGTGAATATCGGGGGCAAAAGTGGGTAAACTCCAAACCACTTTTCTCTAGCCCGATATAATAAATGAAACCATTTATCATATGGTTTATGTGCGGCATTTTTCCAAGAGTATGTTTCAATAATGATTATGGGATTTCCAATAAAAGAAATACTTCCTCACCGTGAAATTGTTTTATAGAGGTAAAATTCACAGTTTACAAAATAAAGAGATTAATGTTTCTTTCCATGGAAAAAAATTAAATGGGAAGATGCACATGAAAGGAAGACTTGGATAATTATTTATCCAAAGGTTTTACAGAAGTAAAGGAAGAAGATAAAAGGTATTTTACCAAAGATGGTAAATTGGAAAAAACATGACACAGTAAATGTTTTCATAGTGAAACGGTAAATTGGAAAAAAACAAAACACAGCGAATGTTTTTCACAGTGAAATGGTAAATTGGGCAAACAAGACATGGTTTTCAAAACTACGGGAAGCAAACAAATAAATGGTTTTAAAAACCATGGGCATGAATTAAATTATGGAAATTTAATTCTATAGGATAGAAAAATGTTTGAGAATTATTTTTATTTCAAATATATTATTCCCAAATATTTAATGAGATTATGGATAAATGGAATTAGATTTGAAGGAGTATAAGTGACATTTCAAAGAGAACATGGCAGAGGAAGGAGGTGAAGTGTTAGAGGAATCTGCAGGGATCATGAAATGTTCTTTTTAAGACTATCATTTGTAATCATTATAGAAGCTGAAACGTTTCAGTTCAACTATTGTAATCAGTTTCTAACTAAAGGAACTCGAAATGGTATAAATAATAGAGGTTGTGAATGTATTAAGGGTGGGCATAAGTGCAAGGGAACAAATTCTAGTTGTTCTAAACTCCATTGTTATTTTCTAGAGTTGAATTGAATATACATGCAGAAGCTTTTGAAGTCTCTATGAAAATATTCTAATGGTGGTGATATGAGTTTTGTCTTCCTTCATTGTATGTATTTCCTGTGATCTTTTATTCCATTTACATTTTGTTTTGTTTAAATTGGAGAGTTAAAGGCCCAGAATTCGTCTCGTGATGCTCTCGTCTTAAGCAAGTTACAGTGGGTGTGTTGTAGGTTGTATCCCTTCATTTGCTGGATGATAATAAAAAGGAAGGACCTGGAAATTTCTCTAGTGGACGTAGCCCACACTAGGTGAACCATGTATATCTGTGTCTCTATTGTATTATGTATCTTCTGTGTTTTATTTCCATGATCCTTTTTTTATAACAATTGGTATTAGAGTGAAAGGTAAAATGCAGGAAAAGAGGGTTCATGGTTCGAGTGGGAGAAATGGTGGAAGATGGAAAGTTTAGGGTCGAGAAATTTAACAACCAAAACTACTAGTTATGGAAGATGTAGATGGAAGATTATTTATATCAGAAGGATCTATTCCTACCATTGAGTGGAATAAAAAAGAAACTGACAGCCATGAAGGATAAAGAATGGGAGGTTCTTGACAGAAAGTCACTAGGAACGATACGACTGAGCCTCACAGCATCAGTGGCTTTCAATATTTCAAAAGAAAAGGCAATGAAGAAGTTGATGGACGCATTGAATAAACTGTATGAAAAACCCTCGACATCCAATAAGGTATTTATAATGAAGATATTATTTAATATGAAGATGTTAGAAGGCGGGTCTGTTGTAGATCATTTAAATGAATTTAATACAGTTACTAATCAGCTAAGTTCTGTAAAAGTGGACTTTGATGATGAGGTCAGGGCTCTTCTAATCTTGTGCTCATTGCCAGAAAGTTGGAACGGCTTAGTCATGGTTGTAAGTAACTCTTTCTTTGGTTGAAACACTTTAAAATTTGATGATGTTGTTGGTGTTGTCCTTAGCGAGGAAATGCGACAGAAAATCACAGGTGAGACATCAAGTAATTTGTTAAACACGGAGAACATGGGAAGACAAAAGGATAGAGGAAAGGGATCAGGGAACCACGGGAATTATAAGAAGGTCAGATCCAAATCCAGACTGGGAAAGATAGAGTGTTGGAATTGTGGGAATAAAGGATATCTTAAGAAAGACTATAGAGCTCCAAGAAACAAAGAGATGGACAATAGGAGAAAAATCAAGAAGCAAATGTAACAGGTGATATCTTACAAGATGCTTTGATTCTTTCTGTAGATAATATTTTTGAGTCTTAGGTAGTAGACTTAGAGGCTTCATTTCATGCCACACCCCATAGGAAACATTTTCTATATTATGTTCAAGGTGATTTTGGACAGGTTCATTTGGGTGATGATGCACCATGCAAAATTGTTGGACTAGGAAAGGTAAAAATAAAGCGAAGGAATGGAAACCAATGGTTGTTGAAAGAGGTAAAACATGTTCCAGATCTAAGGAAAAATCTAATTTCAACAAGGCAGTTGGAAAGTGAAGGTTGTATATCTATATTTACAGATAAGGTATGGAAGGTCACCAAAGGATCATTGGTGATAGAAAAAGGAGAGAAGGTAGGTACATTGTATTTATGTACTGGTAAAATTGATTCTTCTATATATTTATCTTCTACAAGAGTGGATACAGCATTGTGGCATCATAGGCTTGGACATATGAGTGAGAATGGGATGCAAATAATTCACAAAAGAAATGTGTTTCCATATCTTAAACAAATTGATTTGGATTTCTATGAGCATTGTGTTTATGGAAAACAGAAGAGAGTCAGATTTCTCAAAGTCGGAAAAGAAAAGAAGAGTGAAAGGTTAGAGCTTGTGCATATAGATGTATGGGGACCATCTCATGTATCATCTCTTGGTGGATCTCGTTATTATGTTACTTTTTTTTATGATGCAACTAGAAAAAATTGGGTTTATTACATTCGACAAAAACCTAATGTTTTTTATACTTTTAAAAAATGGAAATCTTTGGTTGAGAATGAGACAGGAAAAAGGTTGAAGTGTCTCAGATCAAACAATGGAGGTGAATATTGTAGCAAGGATTTTGATGATTATTGTTCATACCATGGGATTCGTAGAGAGAAGACAGTTCTAGGAACACCACAAGAAAATGGTGTGTCAGAAAGGATGAACAGGACAATCATGGAGCATGCAAGGAGTATGAAATTGCATGTTGGGTTTCCCTTACAAATTTGGGAAGATGTTGTAGATATTGTTGTTTACTTAATAAACAGAGGACCTTCAAGCTCTTTGAATGGTGGAATTCCAAAGGAGGCATGGACAGGTGAAAAGGTAAACTATTATTTTTTGAAGACTTTTGGTTGTGAACCATTTGACCATATTGATAAAGAAAATAGAACAAAGCTTGAGGCAAAATCCAAGAAGTGTACCTTTATTGGATACAGTGTTAATGATTTTGGTTATCACTTATGGGGTTATAAAAATCATAAAATGATTAGGAGTAGAGATGTCATATTCAATGAGAAGGTCATGTACAAAGATCGGTTGCAAGGAAAGATACAAGAAAAAGAAAAACTAGAATACACAATGCTTGATGAGATCACTGAAAAAGAAATTCCAAAGGTACCAAAAAATCAAAATGTACAACAATAGGACAAAAAATAACTCAAACTCCTGCAAGTGTTGTTAGAAGATATACCAGTTTAAGTAGACCCCCTGAACGATGCTCTCCTTCATTGTATTATTTATTGTTAATTGATTCTGGTGAACCCGAATGTTATGAAGAGGCAATGCAGGTAGACATTAAAAAGAAGTGGGAGCAAGGCATGAAAGCCGAAATGTATTCCTTGGTAAATAACCAAACTTGGGATTTGTTTCAATTTCCTATAGGAAAAAGAGCATTGCGGAATAAATGGGTTTACAATTTTAAGAAAGAAGATGGAGGCAAAATGCGGTACACATCTAGACTTGTTGTAAAGGGGTTTGCACAAAATAAAGGTATATATTTTGATGAAATATTTTCTCTTGTTGTTAAAATGACTTCAATTAGGAATAGTTTAAGTCTTGTGGCAGTATAATATTTGCATCTTGAACAGTTATATGTAAAAACAACTTTTCTCCATGGGGATTTGGAGGAAGAGATTTATATGCAGAAACCACAGGGGTATGAGGTCAAAGGGAAGGAGAATTTGGTATGCAGGTTGAAGAAGAGCTTGTATGGCCTAAAGAAAGATCCAAGGAAGTGGTATTAGAATTTTGATAGGTTTATGACAGAACGAGGTTATAGTAGATGTCATTCTGATCACTATGTTTATTTTAAAAGGATAGGAAATGGAAGTTATATTATCTTGTTATTGTATGTAGATGACATTCTTGTTGCAGGGTCTAATATGTAGGATATAAATGTGCTCAAGAAGAAATTAGCTAATTCATTTGTGATGAAGGATTTGGGTGCTGCAAAGAAAATCCTTGGTATGAGAATAACAAGAGATGGGAAAAATCACAAATTGGCATTGTCTCAGGGTGAGTACATAAAGAAGGTGTTGGAGAGGTTTAGAATGCAGAATGCAAAACTAGTTAGTACACCTTTGGCCATCCATTTCAAATTAACCAAAGAAATGTGTCCAAATCCACAGGAGGAGATAAAATACATGTCCAGGGTCCCTTATTCATCAGCAGTTGGCAACTTGATGTATGAAATGGTTTTCACAAGACCGGACATTGCACATGCAATGGGATTTGTGAGCAGGTATATGAACAATCTAGGTAAAGAACATTAGGAGGATGTAAAGTGAATTCTTAGGTATTTGAAAGGTACTACTACTCATGCATCATGTTTTGGAGGTTCATAGAATGTTCTACATGGATATGTTGATTCAAATATGGCAGGTGATAAAGATAGTTGGAGGAGAACCATAGGGCATGTTTTTATTGTAGGTGGAACAACAGCAAATTGGATTCTGAAACTGCAAATGGTTGTTGCACTTTCAAAAACAGAATCAGAGTATATTGTTGCTACAGAGGCTAGTTAAGAAATGATTTGGTTATATAGGTTTATGGAGGAATTTGGAAATAAGCAGGAGAATAGAAGGTTGTGCTGTGACAGTGGGAGTGTCATTCGTATTGCAAAGAACTCATCCTTTCATTCAAATACTAATCATATATAGCTCATGTACCATTTCATACGATTCGTCTTGGAAGATGGACATTTGAAGGTGAATATGACAAATTTTCCAGGTCCAAGAAGGATCATATTCGAGCAGATACAATAGTGGTGGAGTTGTTGAGATCAGTCTCCAAGTGGGATATTATTGGTTGTGGAGCCTGATTATCTTCTTGTTTCATAGGTATTTTTTTTTCATCCATGTTTACACCCCATGAATATTGTACACCCTGGAATATTGTACACCCCTCCACATGGGGGGGTTGCAAGGGGGGATTCCCCCCCCTGCACGGTATGGGGGGGTCTAGGGGAAAGCATGTCCCCGACAGGGATTCAGGGGCGAAGCCCCCAAAGGAAAATTTTCCTTGTAAATGTATATTGTAATTTCATAGTAATTTTGGACCGCTCATTATAAGGTCGTAGATATAACAATAGAAGTTATGTTAGGGTTTTTTTCCCTAGAAGGAAACCCTCTTTTATGAGGGAAATGTATTGCAGCTATGCATTATTATGAATATTGTATTCTGAGAGAGGAGACTGTGAGAGAAAAAATAGGAAGTTACAACAGGTGTGTTGTAGGTTGTATCCCTTCATTTGTTGGATAATAATAAAAAGGAAGGACCTGGAAATTTCTCTGGTGGACATATCCCACATTGGGTGAACCACGTATATCTGTGTCTCTATTATATTATGTATCTTCTATGTTTTATTTCCATGATCATGTTTTTCTAATAGTCTAATAAAAAAATTCATATCTTCTCTTTCCTAGGGAGTTAGAGGTAATGCCATATACATTTGGAAAGGTCTCGAAATAATATTTCCAACCATATAACCTATGCTCCCATTTGAGCTAGGTATTTAGGGTAAAAATTCCTTCAAAGATAGGGTATCCAAACTTAATATCAAAAATCCAAAAACAATATTTCCAACAAACTCCATCTTACAATCTTTATCTTGGACATATGTAGTCTCCCCATGTCTTTGACATCAATGAAAAAAATATTTCCAACACTTGATATTACACAAGAACCAACATTAAGAAAATAAGCAACATGACATGATGAGGATATGCATAGAAAGAGGAACATGTTGATACACAAGAACCTACAACAGAAAAAAAGTTGTCGTAGAAGTAGTTCCAACTCAAGAGCACATTGAAGAAATTGTTGTGCATTTAGAAGAATTTCTTGTGAGCCCCATTCACAATTTATAAGACATCATGGATGATATTATTGAGGACACAACACAGGTTCCAATAGTTCTTGAAGAAACCAGGCCAATAGTTAAAAAGAGTATCAACATTATTCCAAACAAGTACCATTTAATACCTTCCTATGGTGCACTTTTAAAGCTCAATAAAAAACTAAGGAAAACAAGATTTATGCCAAAAGATAGATCTTTCCTAGAGAAAACTTAAAGCATACAAGTTTCAAGCAAGTTTGGACACATTAGTCCAAGTTGTTGAAGAGTGTGCCTAGTCACCTTCTTCTTAGAATCAAGATGATGAAGCAAAGTAGGCAACCACTACATATGAAGCGGTTGAACCTATTGCAAAGAAAGAAATGGTTGAAGTAGTTTCTATGGAAGCATCTTTTGACGTTGCTACTAAACCTATTAATTCTAATGAATTTGTCATTGTTACTCAACCTGTCATTGTTACTAAACCTATTTTTATTATTGAGCCTATTGTTATTATTGAACCTATTGTGAAACATATTGATAAGAATGATATTGACATTGTTAATGAATTTCTTGATGGGATCATTAAGTATACTACTAATCTATTGTCATGAATATTACTGATATTGTTACTTAACTTCTTGATGAGATTATTGGTTCTTCTATTAATCTTGTGGATGATATTGCTATTGAACCAACTATTGAGTCTCATTCTATTGAAACACTTGCTTAAATAATCTCTACATAAGAAACTATTGAACGTGTGGATACACAAGAGGCTGACGAGTCTATTACTACAAATATGTATATGGATCCTATTGCCACAAAGCTACAAGATGGACAGACTGCTACAGAACCTCCAGTGGCACCCATTGCTTCTAATTCCATAAACTAGGTCGAAGCACCTACAAAATCTATTGTCTAATCAATAGGAGTGCAAACAAAGGAAGGTGAAATAGTCAATTTTATGGAGGTAATAAGATTGAGAGTAGGGTTGCCAAGTGGAAATCAATAGAAAATTATTATGGAAAGGGTGGTCCCAATGAAAGAATATTGGCAAACCATTCATACTATGAAAGAAAAGTGGGCAGGATTTTATGCTATGGACTGAGAAAAATGGAACAAATGGAAGGAAGCACACAAAACAATTCCCAAACTTGAGGCTAAGGTGAAGAAATTGAACAAAGAAAAGAAACAACTAAGAAATATAGCCCATAAAATCCTTAGTTGTAGATGGACTTCACCTATCTATGCAATACTTTTGCAAGAGAAATAATTAATTGATTTATCTCAGAGATTTGGCTAAATCCTAAGCCACATGATTTCAAGAGTCCTGAGTCATTTTTGGAAGCATTTTTTTAGAGTAACCAAGAGGAAAAAAAATTGATTTGTGAATTGTGTCAACATGAGATTCTTTTATTCTGTGACAAAAAATGGAGCCCCATTCCTTTTTTGGGCGATATCCAATTGAGGGAATTTATCTCCTTTATCACCAATCAAATATAGTGGGGTCTTGCACAAACCTCTATATAACATAATGAACATAATTGCAATCTATGGGTTAGAAGGGAAAACCAGAATACACAGGTAGCCATTGCGGTACAACATAGATTAAGTTCAGCTCATTGGATACCTTTCACTGATAAAACCCAATAAAATTCCATCTCTCATTATGAAAGTGGAATCAACAACATATTGTTGGAAGCCTTATTGGCTTGTGGATGCATATGGCAGTATATAAGTGATCAAGCAAGATAAAGAGACCTTTCAGCTATCCCAACTTCAGTGAGGCATTGAATAGAAAAGGAACGATACATATGTTTCCTAAGGCAGTATGGCACTAGGTGGATAAGGATCAGATTTTATTTTCCCTTGATTTGGTTCACTACAACAAAATATCAATACCTTTACATTTAGAAGACACAATAAGAGGATAAATATTGGAAGGTTATTGAAAGGAATTTGGGGTATTATCTAGGTTATGAAGATGGACACCCTTCCTATAATTTAAGAAATCTTCATTAGTCACATGTATATCTTGATTCTGACTTGATGGAGAATTCAGGTTGCATGAGGATGTACAACAATCTAAGTTGGGGGGAGATGGTGGGTTCTTGTTTTACCATCTTTTTTATTTTTCCTATGTCCCCTTTACCATGGTTTAAGCTAATTATTGATCGTTTCCCCACCTAAGTTGGTATATTTTTACATAGGTACTCTTTCTCTCATTACTTGACACTTCATTGAATTATGTTGATGCATTATGAGGCTTTTGTGTATTATGTATCTAACTTGCATATTAAAGAATTCTAAAAATCATAGGTCATATGTTGTAGATCGAAGTCTCAAGCTACACGTTCTTATTGTTATGGATTGAGTTACCAGATTCTCATATGCTACAAATCCACAAGTTCTAGCCATTATATCTTCATATGCTATGGATCTGAGATCTATGGTTCTTACATATTGTATGCTACAAATACATGAGTTTTTTCTAGCAATGTATTCATTGCTATGGATATATGCACCACCATTGTTATAAATATATTGCTACATAACCATAAGCTACAGAACGTGGAAGATGTGGTATTTCATGAATTCACGTGGTTGTTGCAGAACTTGCGGATGCCATGATGGAGTGTCATGAACATGTGATTCCACTCTATAATGAATGATAGCATCAATTAGTTACTTGAATCATTGTTTTAGTTAAATATGTCACCTGCTTTGTGTGTTAGATTCTAACAAACTGATTTTAATGGTCTTTTCATTATTATTTCAAACTCTATATTACATCGGCTTGAGAATATCTGATTATCAAGAACGCTACAATTAATGGACTTTTATGAAGTTGTTAAACTACTTGCCTATAAAAGGATGCATCCACCTCTGAGTGAGGGACAAATAGCCATACATATTTCTATAAGAAATTTTGCTACTATATAGTTAAAACTCATTATGTTTTTATTTCTTAGTTTCCTTATGTTCGCGAGTCAAGTAAAATTGAGTTTAACTATGAATTAAAGTTTAGTTGTTGAAGTTCTTCTAGTCCCTTGCTCCACAAAGTAAGGGCCCACTCTAAGGGGGATAAGTGATATATTGTGATTGTTTATTGTTACTTTTACAATACGTTTATAGTTCATTATAGTTAGCATCATTTTATTGTTCATAATTTATTGCTATAGATCACTAAATGTAATTATGTGTTACCGATCTTCAAGTTGTAGATCATAGTTGCTTATAGTTATGTTTCCTTCTTTTCTGTACTCTAATTCAGATCTATTTTCTGAAAAATGATAAGTAGAATTAGATTTCTAGTTAGTTTGTAAACAACATATTAGTGTTCAATTTTTAACTAGTTCTTGAGACTTGTGTATACTTTGCACAACACGTCACAAGCATAAAAGTTGTAGGTTGACAATTAGATGTACTTGTGAGTTAGATGCCATGATAAAGTATTAAAAAGGTATTTAGTAAGCCTATCATTTTTTTGCGGCAAATTCTATAACACACCCTCCTATAGATTCTCTACACAAAAATCCACAGCATGAATAATTTGATGATCTACTCATTGAAATGCAATGAGATTTGGAATAGTCCATTGGATTGTTCTTTACTGTCGATTCTTGCACTATAGGGCTTCTTCAAGCCTCTTCAACCACTTGTACAGACTTACAAGGAATTCGATCCAAAACACCTCATACTGATCTTTAGAAGGGTCATCATACAATACATATTCATGGGTTCCATTTGCAAAACTCGGCCTCTTGCACCACAAAATATTCAAACTTTTTGTCCAACCAATCTTGGATCACTCATTTATAAATCCTATCACTCATCCTACATATATCTCCATCTAAAAAATAGTCCCAACAACAGAACCATCTATTGTCATTAGATGGAGACCAAGGTTCTCATGCATTACCAACAAAGGCTCCATTACAGTTTAGTAGTGTTGGTATTTTCTATGTTCTCAAAGGGAAGTAGGCCTCATTCGAAGCACACTCGAGAATTTAATGATATCGGAAGATACAGTGGGACTTATGCAAATTCATTGACAATGATTTATTAACAAACATCCATTATAACTATGCAAAATGAGACATTAAACGAGAAAACATAAACCATCATTTTTATACAAAACATGTATTACTCCAGCTTCACAAATAGATAAAAGAAACAACATAGCTCCATTTAGCATTCATAACATACACGTAACCTAAGTTTTTGAAAAGGGTACACCCAAATACTTATTCATTCATTTTGTTAAACTTGTAATAGAGTTCTACAACATCATAGTGGATAAACTAAGATCTTAACACCACAACCATCATCAATTAACCATCTCACAAGCTAACATCTTTACCATAACCTCACAAGCTAACCTCTACAACCATCATCAATTAACCATCTCACAAGCTAACATCTTTACCCTAACCTCACAAGCTAACCTCTTCACCCTAACCCAAAGGACTTTTATACAATGATAGTGGCTAGTGTTGACCATGTCAATTTAGTTACAAAAGGGATTTTATTCCACAATAAAATTATGTGAAATTGGTTGGTGGATTGCCTTCTTAATTCAAAACATAATAAACAAAACAACCAATCAATGGAGTAATCATTCCCAATTGTTCAAGGCAAGATAATGTCAATGTCATTATGGATTTCATTTTTAACACCATTGTTGGGGATAAGTATAAAATGGTGTTAACTTCGGGATATTTTCAATAATCAATTGATGTGGTGTTTGCATGGGAACAACTAGTCATTATTGGCATTAGTCAAACTTGTTTGTTGACATCCTAATTGGTCACACAAGTATCTTAGTGTTAGCACGAGCATTGAAGCAAGTTTCTTCAGATTGAAGCAATCAAATATTCCAAACATTGTTTAGTGTATGTATAGTGGTTTACAATATTTTATGATGTATACCCTATGACTCTCAAGCATGGTGGTGAAGGGTTGAAAGTTTCTTGGGATCTAAGCAATCAAATATTCCAACATTCTTCTAGATGGGCATAATGACCTAGACCCTTAAAACCTTAACAAAACAGAGTTTATTATATATTAAAAAGGTGATTTCATGATTGTCTATATCATTTACTAATTCTATTTTCGCCCTTTAAAAATGAAAAAGAAAAAAAAAAGGGGAAAGGGATCCTAACTAACTCCACCCCCACAAAGGCACTCAATTAAATAAAATAGTTGGGGAGATGATATGTATTATCCCTTTAACTTATAAAAAGCTGAGAGAACACGTGGCCACTGAATAATAACGTAACCGCATCGACGTAACGGCTGATGATATTTTTTTATTTATATTTATTTTAGTGGGCATTATTATAAATGTGGGTGTAGTTTGGCGTTGACATTAAATGTTTCGGCTGGTCCCCCCATGTGATCACTGAAGGCTGCGTTACGCAGAATGATTTAATAGGGTGAGCTCGGGATGCGTGAGGAAAGAGGATGTCGGGAATGCTCATGCATTGAAATAGGATGTCGGGAATGCTCATGCATGTGCTTGTGCATATGCTCGGAATATTCCCTTGGAATTTGAGTTTTCCAT
>ML799392.1:0-27623 GCA_009831015.1 Picea engelmannii
TTGAGACAAGTAGTTGATGAGTTGGCACACATACATGAGGTGTATAGTTGATGATGTTGGTACATATTGATGAGTCATAGTTGTTGAGTAGTTGACACATGATTGGTACATACTTGGCACATGGTTGGATGCACTTGTTTATGTTACAGGTTGATTACAGGTTGATGCATGGTTGATGCACTTGTTTATGGTACAGGTTGATGCATGGTTGATGCATGGTTCAGATTTATTTGTACAGGTTTACAGTGGTATATCTCATAGTGATAGTGTGATAGTGGTTCCATCATTCTACTTCTACTTCAGGGTGGCAGGACGAGGCAAGGACAGGTGGTTGTAGCCACCTTCCGGTTGTAGTTGGAGAACATTGGGGGTTGTAGCCTCCTTTTGGTTGTAGCCAGAGATTTGGGGAGTTGGAGCTTCCCTCAGGTTGTAGCTTGAGAAACTAGGGGGTTGGAGCCTCCTTCCAGTTGCATCTAGAAAACAAAGGAAGTTGGTGCTTCTAATGAATGTGATTCTTCAAGACATATAAGAAAAAGCATTCTGTGGTTTTCTCCCGATTTGGGTTTCCACGTAAAACACTGGTGTACTGTGTATGTGTGTGATTGTTTATTTATTACTGCTCATTATTGGATAATAATTCTACATTGATATAACATTTGAAGAAAAAGGATTATAATTACGTTATTACTGATTCACCCACCCTCTTAGTAATCCAACAATATTAATATAATATTTCTTTTTGGATTAAGCTCTCTAGCTTAGCCATTTTCCTTAACTTTTGGCCCTTCCTTTCCCTAACTAGTGGAGTTTAGTCCCCCATCTCTTTTATCATGTTCGGTCTGCGTGAAACGATGAATTTTATATTAATTATAAGATATATACAAAATAGGCGCATTGGTCTTTAACATCTAGGCTCTCTAACCTAATCAAAACATAAGAATCCTAGATTATAATAACCGGCTCACCAGCCTATAAACGCAACATATACACCAAAGGCTACCTGGCCTCAAAATCATGTGCACTTGTGTTGTTGTGCGTGGTATCCTGGAATGTGCAAACTTCCTCATTTTACTGTGCAATACATGCGCGCACTATGCCATGAAATGCGCATACAAAATGATATCAAAGCAACTCACCATATTAAGTACATTTTCATTTACATTACAATTGGGTGAGGCCTAGGGATATTACAGTAGAAGAGGTTGAGGCTCCTCCTGTTTTCGAGTCACCTGAACCCACTGACCTAAATCCACCCTCATACTCCCCATAAGTTGAACAGGTCATTTCCCTAAATGCTCTCACTGGCTTCTCTGCTCCCCAAACCCTCAAGATAATTAGTTACATTAACCATCGAAAGGTCATCATCCTCATTTACAGTGGCAACACCCATAATTTTATTCATCGTCGCATTGCCCAAGAAACTAATTTCTATATCCGAGTATGCAACAAATTTCAAATCATGATTGCAATGGAGGGTCCATGAAATGTGGGGGGCGTTGTGAAAATGTGTGTCTCCAAATTGGCCAGTACCACATGAAATCTCATATGTTTTCTATCGACATGGGTGGTTGTGACATTGTGTTGGGTTTCTAATGGTTAAAGACTCTGGGTCCCATTCTCATGGATTTTAAGGAATTAACCATGCAATTCAACCAAGAGGGCCAATAGTATAAGTTCCAAGGAATCACAACAGGTTCTCATAGCAGGTTCCTTTGAGATAATAAATTCACATCGCATGGAAACGATCCTCAAAAGAGGTCATTCCAACATTATTGCACAACTCCATTCAATTCATGCCACTGAGACACCCTCTATGTCTAACCTCCAATCCATCCTCTCCAAATATCAAGCCATTTTTTTCACTCCCTAGGGACTTCCTCCTTCTCGTGGTGTTCATGATCATTCCATTCCCCTTGTCCCCGACAACCTTCCTCCCAATGTTCATCCCTATCATCATCCCTTTTCCTAGAAAAATAAAATTGAGAAAATTGTTCAAGAATTCCTCCCCACAGGCGTTATCCATCCTAGTACTAGCCCCTATTCTTCTCCTGTGGTCATGGTACTTAAGAAATAAGGCCCTTGTCGCATGTGTCCTAAATTTCGCACCCTCAACAAACTCACCATCAAAGAAAAATTTCTCATTACTGTCATTAATGATCTTTGTTGGATTACTGAGAAGGGGGGCGAATCAGTAATAGAGAAATTTAATCCTTTTTAACCATATAATCTAGGTGTTATATCAATCTAGCATTATCATCCAATAAATGCAGAGTAAATAAGCAATGAAAAAATGAATAATCATACACATACACAATACACCAGTGTTTTACGTGGAAACCCAAAGTGGGAGAAAACCACATAATGCTTTTTCTTATATGTCTTGAAGAATTACATTCATTGGAAGCACCAACTTCCTTTGTTTTCTAGTTGCAACTAGAAGGAGGCTCCAACCCCCTAGTTTCTCATACTACAACCCGAGGGAATCTCCAACTCCCCAATTCTCTGGATATAACCAGAAGGAGGCTATAGCCCCCTATGTTCTCTAGCTACAACCGGAAGGTGGCTACAACCACCTGTCCTTGCCCCGTCCAACCGCCCTGACGTATACATAGAATGATGGAACCACTATCATAGTATCACTGTGAGATATACTGTTGTAAACCTGTACCAATCAACCTGTAATCAACCTATATCATAAACAAGTGCATCAACCACGAACCAACCTGTACAAGACCTGTACCATGAACAAGTGCATCAACCATGCACCAAACCTGTACAAATAACCTGTCACACCAACCTATCACAACAACCTGTCTCATCAATCTTATCAACCAAATCATATCTACTCACCAAGATCAATCACCAAGACAAATCTCAAGGATGTGCATCAACCAACCATAACACAAAAACTCATAATCATCACCAAGATCAATATGTGCTTCTAGTAATATACCAATACAAGTATGCTACATCATTTTTGGCACAGGGGCAGACCCAGGCTTCAACGCTTCAACAATGGACCAACAAAACTCTAACTATTGGTCCTTTCGGAAACACTTGCGAAGCAGGCGAATTTTCACCCGAGGTAGAGGCAGGGGGGGTTACAGGACTCAGGTGTCTGTAACCAAGATGGGACACATATATGTGATTATAACACTTTGAAAAGTACTTAGGAACAACATGCATTAATATATTCTTTTTATTTACATCGCAGATCAAACCCTAAGTACCATCGCTGCAGTAACACTAAAGATCAACCACTCTAATCCATCTAGCATGTAGCACTGAATTAGATCTAGCATTCATTTAATAATCAATAAAGCGATAAGCATTCATGTACCTATCTATCATATATAAAAATCAATGCACTAAGTAGAGTTACAACATAATCACCATAGAACAAACAAAACCATTAACAAAGGATATACGTGGTTCACCCCAGTGTGGGGCTACGTCCACCAACGATTTCTTCTTCTTTATTAGGCTTCAATCTCTTACATTTGTCTGCTCCTATGCACTAAGCCACAGATCCAAGCTTCACACCAGACAGGTGATCTGTGCAGTAAGCACCAGATCCACCTTCCAAAAATCAGGTCAAGGCACAGAGCCAACTCCTCTACTAAGCACAGAGCCTTACATACACAGTCTGTTGCACAAAGCACCCCAAAACTACTTTCACTTATCCTTGCAAGCTATCAACCTTGCTTCTACTACTGTCCTTCTACATTACATTCTTATTTATACTTTTACATTTACAAAAAGGCCTAATCATGGGTAAACCCATGGGACGACATCCCATAACCCATTACAAAACCCTAAGAACCGCATGCTGGGTCCACAAAGCCCACAAAACAAGTGAGATCCGTGATCTCAGCTTTGCCTGGGCACTCCTTCCTCGATCACTGTGTCGAATTCCAAAAAGTTGTCAAACCTATCCAATGTTTCCTCAAAATTTGGTCGAGGGCCAACATGCCCCCAACACTCACCTATGACTCGTCCCGAGTCACTCAGATTTGGGCAACACTGCTTCGAAGGCCTTGAGCTTAGCTCGAGCTGCTTCGACCTTATGCTTCACCTGAGCCTCCTACTCAACGAACTCCTGGATCATTTTCTCTATAAAAGGACCTTCCAGGCATTGTTCCATTGTCGCAACCACTTGGTCCAGTTGTGAACCTTGTCCTTCGATCTCTTCAAACACCACGTAGGCTTCCTCCTGCACTGGTTGTAGCCTCTATGTGACTTCCATTACTCTTCCCTGGATGGCAGTAATCTGCTGCTGGGCAACGCACTATTCTTGTGATCTCTTCATTCTCTCCACTGCAGTGAGTGACTTCATATGCACTTTAACTATTAGTGCCTACTGCTTCACCTCCTGTAGTTGTGCTTCCAACTTCCTAAGCTCTGGATATTCTGTGAGGCGTTCGTAGGTTTGCATGCTTCCGTCGCTTAGCTTCTTGCATTACGTGGCAAGGACTCTGATCCTTTCCACTGTGTTCTTGGTGGCTTCCTCCCTCTGGTCGTGCACTTCCTGCGGAGTGCTTGGATCTCCAACTCCGTTACCCATGCTTGAACCTACTGGATGGCCTCAACGATCTTCATCATTTGAACCTCGACTATCTCATGTTCCTCATGTGACGAGCCTATCACAGAGCGAAGTGATTTTATCACCACTTCTTTAAACATAGTCTTCTCTGCGAGTAGCTGGTCCTTCTTTCTTTGTATCTTTTCTTTGTCCTCCTTGAGCATCGCTCGAAACTCCTTTCTCTCATTTTTGTAGGCAGTTGTACTGCGCAACTCTTAGTTGCTCTAAAATTTCTTCTTTCTCTTTCTTGAAGGCTTCTGTAGCCTTCTCCTTCTCTTCTTGGACTTGCTGAAGTTGAGCCTTTGTTGCATCTGTAAGTCTTTGAATCTGGGTTGGCTCATCCCCTAACTCTGTAGTCTCCGACGAGGAAGGCGCAGTAGGTATTGCATGGCTCACTGAATTTCCTTCAGTTCTTTCTCAACTCTTATGTAAAACTCTTCTTGCTTTGTGCCATATCTCTGTAAGAGGTCTTCTGACGCATCCTCCATTGCTCTACGGACTAGAGCGATGTCATCCTCTATGAGGGTGGCCTCCATCTGGGGCTTAATGGCGCGGGTCTTCTTTCTTGCTGAAGGTTTCTGTGGAGAAACCTTCCTCTTATTTGATGTTTCTGTCTCAATAGGGGGATCCTTCGACGATGTAGCTTCACTTTCTCCTTGCTTTTCTCCTTCTTCCCCTCCTCTTTCTTGATTTACTTTATCTCCTCCTCCTCCTACGGGCGAGCCAGGTCCACTTTATTCCGAGGCACTGTCCTCCTCATCAGTGTATACATGTTGGACTTCCTCCTTTTTCTTCACACTTGTCTATCCTGCATGCTCGAACTGGGTGACCAAGGGGCTTCCTATGATGTCAGGGTCAGAGAGTTCTGCATCATCGACTAGTACAAGGAACTCTATCAGCCGCTCCTTCATGATCTGTTCCATGTCTTCGTCGGTCATCTTGTAATAGTACCGTAACTCTTCCTTTCTCGCATCCTTGCATGCAATGATATAAATAAAGTGTGGGTCTGTGCAGAACTTAGCTAACGGTCTGTACCGGTTCAAGGTGCGTAGAGTCATGTGCAAAAAACACTCAATGGCAACCTTCAACTGCTGATAGTAGGTATGGAACACTGCATTCGACTGCCACTGCTTCGACATATCATTTGTATACCATAAGGTGGAGAACCTCGCGACCAATGGCTCCAATGGTTCAATCTCTGGGAAGGTAGATCCTTCCAACATTTGCCAATCAAAAAATGCGATCAACACAAGAAACCAGTTGAAATGGAACTTGTATCCCTGATCCTATGCTTCACAATAGTCTTTCTCGAGCTCGTTAACTAGGTAGCTCACCTAGTTCATCTGCATCCCCTCCATGCATTTCCCTATGAGGTCCACCACGAACTCGATGACCTGCGTGGGGTGGTTCTTTCTGATGAGATTGCTAGCTATGAGTTGGCAAGCTAGGCATGTTGCTCCATTTTGGATAGAGGCT
Source organism: Picea engelmannii (assembly GCA_009831015.1). Classification (NCBI taxonomy): domain Eukaryota; kingdom Viridiplantae; phylum Streptophyta; class Pinopsida; order Pinales; family Pinaceae; genus Picea; species Picea engelmannii. The sequence goes on from ML799392.1 coordinate 6,059, forward strand.
ACCTTGTAGCCTCGCTTTCCCTTCTCAAATTCATTGTATGCCTCCTTAATGCGTTGTTCCAGGGAGCGATCTGAGGTCTTCCCTCGGTAGAACTGCTGAGGGTTGGGTCTCTTCATGCTTAGTCTTGTGATCGGGTGGATCAATGCCAGATCCATAGTAATGCTCATGTCGAGCCACATGTATCCTCCATGATAGCAAGACAAGAGGAGTTTAACACAAGCATTAACCTCCTGATGTGGACCAAAATGAGGGATCTTCATCATGTTGAGTATCGTGGACTGTGCGAGCTCCTTTATCCAAGGCTGGGAGACTATGTGAGGCTTCTTCCCAGTTGTCTTCATCAAATATCTATGGGGCGTGAGCATCGCATAGTTCTTTCTGTCTCCAAGGTTGAAATCATTGTTCTTCAAGGATGGAATCTGTCCCAACTGACTTCCCACTACGCGTATTCCCTTTGAAATTTACGTGGTGAAAAAAGTGTACTCAAAGTCCCGTGGGATGCTGTTGCGGTTGACTGCGCCAGCCAAAGGGGGGATGTAATCAGGTAAGACCAACGAGATCTGCTTCGCATTAGCCTAGTCGTCACAATGCTTAATTCTCTTCTTAATCACAAGGTTGACATGGCTCGAGTGACATCCAGTTGAGGGGGAAGTTGTTGGACACACCTACCAATCTTAGAGGGGGGGGGGTGAATGAGTCTGGGGATCTTTTTCCCAAACTTCCCTCTTGCACATAATTCATTAGTTAGCAATCACCATTAACACATTACTTATTGCCGTCATTTATAACACGTTAGATGTGAACATATATCGACAACATATATAGAGAATATATCATCAACAAGTCATCATCATGAGGAACACACAGAAAAAAAGATGTATGTACAATTTTCTTTTTATTACAGACTACAATCCTTGGGGTTTTTCAACAATAATTGAATATAGTACAACTCTATAAGAGCACCAACTCTATAATGAAAGACTTAGCTTACACCCTCGGCACAAACTGAGATGAGGCAACACTCCTCAAAAGATATCAATCTGCAATAGGTACGCGACCCGTCGGTAGTGCAGCACGCATATTTACGCGCCCTACCAGTAATACATCCTGTGTGTATACGTGCCCAAGCAATACTACAACCTACGTATACACGCCCAAACAATACTACAACCCGCGTATACCTTCTGAGTTGTTAGGGTTTATCCTTCAGGATCAACTTAGATCCTCTGCAACCAATTTATCACTCTCTTCTATCCAAACTGACCACAATCCAGTCACAACACATCCAATCTCTCCAATAGCTTACTCATGCTCCACAACCAATTAATGCTACTCAATCATGCATAAGCAATCAACATATTATAGCCATCATATCAATATTGAATTATAAGAGTGCTTCTCACTCCATCAACCAACATAAACCACATCATAGAAACCATACCAAGAATGCCCTAAGCATTCACAACACAACAAGCAATAGTATCCATCGAGACAATAATGAAACCATACCAGTGTCTCAGTGACAGATCTGAGCCCATAGAATGCATATCTGGAACCTACTTTAGTCTTCAACAACTTGCCATCAAATCAACCAAAAATATCCATGATTTATCCACTATACACTCCCTATACACAGACAACCCACGTACTATACGCACCTTGTACATAGACAACTCGCATATACGCACCCTGGACACAGACAACCCACATACCCACTAGAAAATAGGGTTTTTTCTGTAATTCTGAGAATTTCACCGTCATGATCTCAGACTTGCTGAAACTTCAATGCATCCATGAGATACTCCTGATCTCCTCTCTCTCGGAATATATATTCAATCATGCTCAAGAGATCCACACCAAAATGCTCTCACAAGAATCTCTCCATCAATAATCCAAAAGATATTCCCACAATAATCTCTCCATTGATCCACAAAAAGGATATTTTGCAAGAGACCATTGTTATCTTATTTATACTTTCATCCTCTAGGTTACTTAACACATTTTTAGGTAACTTAACCAATTTCTAGGTTACTTAACCTCTTTTCCTTATTTTAGGGTTAACCACTTTCCATAATTAGAAAGTTCTCCAATACTTTATCATTTAAATATTTCATCTTGATTTTGTCACTTCTCTTTATTATTTAAATAATCCACCTTGACTTTGTCACTTTACTTTATCATTTAAATAATGATATCTTCTTTTAAGTCACTTTGACTTCTTTGACCTTTGGGGGATTCAAGCCTTCATATGGGGGTCTTTCAACTTCATAAGGCCATAACTCTCAAACCATGAGGATTTATGTGACATTCCATATATCATAGGAAATGGCATGACAAGCACTATCCATCTAGGATAGTTTTGCCAACAACTTCATTGATCTTCATCTCATTATTACACATACAAGCATGGGTCCTCCAACCATTCTTCTAGGATAACTCAATCCGCAAAGCGTCTTCCCATGAGGGCTTTCACCATAAGGGGACCACTTTGGAGTTCATCCATTTGTGCACCTTATCAATCATGATAAGACAATAATGAGTCATCTATACATTTTTCCAACAATGCATCATATACCAATGCAACCACATTGATCCATCTTCATAATGTATCAATGACAACTCATTGATCCATATTCATCATATCAATGACAACTCATTGATCCATCTTCATCTATGCATTCTCATCAAGGAAAATACATATTACATTACATCAATCATCAATAAATCAATCCTTTGACATCAATCAATCACTTGACATCAATCAATCACTTGACATAAATCAATCAAACCATTGGCATCAATGACAACATGATCCAACAATCTTCCCCTTTGGCATTGATGGAAATACCAACATTGATGTCAACACCAATTACCAATTATTGATATCAACATGTAGATAATGCATGCTCTACATCAATAGTCAATGTGACTATCTCTCCCAAATGTGACTCTCTCTTCCAATCAATAATCATTAATCACATCAATGTGATTATCTCTCCCCCTTTGACATCAATGGCAAAGGGCCATTCTCCTCTTGGGGCTGTTCCCCCTCCTTGAATGTTCCTTGGGGTTGCTCCCCCTGTCTGAGTGCCTTTGATATTCCTCTTGAATAATCTCTCCCCTTTTGAACAAGGGATATCACTCTAATGTAATGCTGAAGATACATCAAACATACTCCCCTTGTGACCATTGCTCCCCCTAGAATTATGCTTCTGTGCTCTTTCTTCAAATATAGGCCTCTTTTCTAGGTATGCATCTGATAAATATCTCCTCCTAGAATCATGGGGAGAAGAATGACTCCCCCAATGGGTATGTCTCCCCTATATTCTCCACAAGATGAACAATGTGCTACCATATAATGATCCTTGGACCTGTTCATGCATCCAAATCATGCCATACCAAACATTAGGAAGCAAAAGATATGTCGATAATGAAATAAATAATCATGAGCACAATTTCAACCAAGTACATCATGTACCAAAATGTGTGCTCATCATGCATAACTCCTATGTACATCAACCATGTACATCAACATCATGCAATGTGCCAAAAGATATCATCCATGGAATGTATCAATCATATGCCTCTATCAACATGCAAACATGTGCATCTACCAATATTCCAACCATGTTGATGCAGGAGCATCGCGACTACAAAAGCCAGCGTGGAGCCAGCGCATGTGTTTTTAACACATGACATAAAATCTTGATAACTTTTTGAATTTTCATTAAAGGTGAAGTGCCATATCCTTCAATGAAACATTTATGAAGGAGTGCCTGTTGTATTGTATCAGACCTCGAGCCTTACGCTCTTGTCTGAAATAGATAGGAGGCATTTAGTAGATTTAATGCAGGTAGATAGGATTTTTATTTCCAGATTAGATAGTTAGAGTTCAAGAGGGAAAACGGATATAGACACCCTCCTTTGTACATTGTAACATTATCAAGCATTCAGGAGAGAAGAGAAAGAAGAGAAACTGTGAAGAACACCCATGTACATGCATTTGAATTAATAGAAGAGAGTTCTGATTCAAACTCATGTCTGGTGTTGTTTCTCTGTGTGTATTGTTCATGTGCTTATGAATGTTTGCTTTCTGGATATGCATTTGCTTTATATATGTTATGCATTTGATTTCATGTTTGAAACTGAAGTCTGAAGGGGAGATGGAATGAGTTTCAATTATTTCTCTGTCTGAGCTCAAAAGATTCCTGCAAGGTGTGCAGTTGAATTTATCCGCAGGGAGTGCGTTGATGAAGGCTTAGATAGTTTAACACTTGTTCTCATTCACCCAGAAGTTGATTTGGGTTGAAGCAAGAAGAAGTATCAGTTGTTAGTCTGAGTAAAGGAGATAGACGACTGCTGCTGCAGGGAGTGCGCAGAGTCTGAAGGACTCAAAACTTGAGAAGTTGTTGAGCACCGAGAGCAAGGAGTGCGCATAAATTCCTCTGAAGGATCAGAGTGGGAAAAGCTCAGGAGGCATAGAACCTTTGTGGGTATTGTCAAAGAAGAGCACAGGAAGTGTGGCGTGAAAAATTTCAAGGAAGAGTTTTAGCGCAGGCATGGAAGGCAAGTGCGAGAGGAAGCACTTAGTCATTTTCAAGAAAATCCTCGAGGAGGAGGAATCAACGGTCAGGATTCGTCGAGAGAACCAGCGAAATCCCGTCAGCTGTTAGATCCCGAGGAGATGCGCATGGTTTAAGCGGTAGTGTGCAGGGAAGGAGTTAGGGCTCATCGGGATTTGGCTCATCGGAGAATCAGAGTCTCCATAGGCATAGAACTCTTGTAGACAGGAATCGCGATCCACGATTTCCTGAAAGAATCTCAGCCGTTGATCTTGGCTGGACACGTGTCAGACATCTGGAGGAGAGTCGGAGGTCAGCTCATTGGAAAATCAGAGTTTTCAAGGACACAAAACTCTTGCATATTGGGATCGCGATCCGCGATATCCCGACGGTGATGTGGCAGCGTGGGACCACAGGAGAGAGTGGAATACAGGTGGCATCGGGGATCGAAGAATCAAGAATTTCAAGAGCGTGAGTTCTTCGCATTTCAAACTCGCGAAGTCTGAAACTCCGACGGGGTGCAAGCCGTGGTCTCGTGGACCGGTAGGTCATATGCGAGAAGGGCTAACCGGTAGGGGCTGGAGCGGAGAGAGGCGCCATCGCGAATCGGGGTTCGGAGATTCGTGGTGCCAGCGAAACACAACATCGCATATGCCAATTTCCCGATAGGGAAATCCCCGATCAAGGATAGAACAGTGTTAACGTCGAAGACCCATCGGGTTTCGGGGTTTTGTGTAGCACGAGAACGTGCCCACGAGGTTCGCGATAACGCGAAACCCAATTTCCCGATAAGACAAAGGGGAGATCACCGAGAGCATTCTGTGGGTGCAGAAAACTTCCGACAAGGGAGTTGAAGAGAATTTTAACTCTTTAGGCCTAAGAAAAGGAAGGTCCTGGTGGTAGCAGGCATGCCGCGGTTGCGTCAGAGTGGTATCAGAGCGAGAGAAAAATTTCTCTGTTTTTTGTAGCAGAGGAGGAAGGAAAAATTGCACCATGCCGCGAAGAAGAGAAAGGCAATCACCCGATCCAGAGGATAGGGGAAACCAGAGGGGCAGAGGAAGACAAGTAGCTAATCTAGAGATGGAGAGGCATATACGAGATCTTCGAGTGAGGCTGGAAGATATGGAGGCAGCGCAGAGACGCACAGCAAATGCTGGAGATCTAAGTGACTCCAAAGGCGAAGATGAAGCTGAACAACAAGGAGAAGTTGCAGCTGAAGATGCAGCCAATGATCGATTAATTAAAGCCATTTCCAGAATGAGTTCAATGACAAAAATGGACATTCCAACTTATGAAGGAAGTCTGGATGCATAAGAGCTAATGGACTGGATCCGAGATCTTGACACCTACTTCGATTATGAAGATATCGAAGAGGATAAAAAGGTCAGACATGCTGTCACGAAATTGAAAGGACATGCAACATTATGGTGGGACGAGCTTCAAGCAGATAGACGTTCCAAAGGCAAGCAAAAGATTAAAAGCTGGGATTGAATGATTACGAAGATGAAGGGAAAGTTCATCCCAAGGGATTATCAAATCACACTGTTCAGGAGGATGCAGAACCTGAGACAGAAACTAATGACAGTCAAGGAGTATACCGAAGAATTCTACAGGCTCAATATTAGGGCAGGTCATCGGGAGAGTGATGATGAAAAAGTAGCCAGGTATATGAATGGCTTAAGGTACGATATCCAGGACGAGATGAGTATGACAACCATCAGAACGGTGGAGGATGCATATCAGATGGTGTTGAAAGCCGAGGAAAAGCTAAGCCGTAAGCTAGCACAGCGAGGCCGAGGTAAGAGCCAATCGAGAGGTAAATCAGTTGCCCAAGATAGGTTCCAGAAATCTAAGGATGACTGGAAAAAGCCTCAGGCAAGAACAGAAAGAGTTGGAAGTTCACAGCGAGGCCAACACGCTGAACAACGAATGCAGCAGGCAGAATAGAGCGGGGGATACGCTGATGTTAATACTTTTCCTCATACCAGAGGTAGAGGAAGGGGCAGAGGAGGAATCATCACATGCTACACATGTGGGAAGAATGGGCACAAAGCAGTTGATTGTCTGGATAGAAAGAAGGATGGAGGAGAAGCGCACGTCGCAGAAGCGCAGAGGCGAGTTGCTGAAGCAGAAGACACAAAAGATGGAAGGTCATTGATGATGCATAGAGTTCTCTTAACCCCCGAGAAGGAGGTAGAGGAAACAGATCAAAGAAGTAGACTGTTCAGAACTGCATGCATGACTAAAGACATGAAATGAAAAGTGATCGTGGACAGCGGAAGCACTGATAATCTCGTTTCGACCGAGATGGTGGAGAAATTAGAGCTGGAGATGACTGATCACCCGAGTCCATACAAGGTTTCATGGCTACAGAAGGGACATCAGGTGAGTGTCACTAAACAATGCTTAGTTGACATTAAAATAGGGGGATATCATGACAAGATTTTATGTGATGTCATTCCTATGGATGTTTTCCATTTACTACTGGGAAGAGCATGGCAGTATGATAGAAACGTGATTCATGATGGGAAGATGAATACGTATACCCTGGAGAAGAATGGGAGAACACATATGTTACTTCTGATAAAAGATAAGGAGGTGAAGCCGGAAGTGAACAACAGGGTACTTCTCATGAGTGGGAAGGAGCTTCTTACAGAAGTTAAGAAGAAAGAAGATCCACAATTCTTTGTGGTCAGAAAACCTAAAATCATTTTGACCAGCACAAGAGTGGATGATTTGCTGGAATAAATTCAGGAGCTACTTGAAGAGTTCGCTGATATAGTGGTGGACGAATTACCTCATTCGTTGCCACCAATGAGGAGCATAAGTCACCACATAGACCTTGTACCGGGAGCTAGTTTTCCAAACAAGGTTGCGTACAAGTTGACACCTCAGGAGAACGAGGAGGTTAAGAAGTAGGTCCAGGAGTTATTGGACAAGGGACTGGTCAGGGAGAGCTTGAGTCCGTGTGCCATTCCAACGATACTCAACCCAAAGAAAGATGGAGGCTGGAGAATGTGCACCGATTCCAGAGCCATTAACAAGATCACCATCAGGTATAGGTTCCCATTGCCAAGAATGGATGACTTGATGGGTTGTTTAAGTGGAACCAATTTTTTTTCAAAGGTCGATTTGAAAAGCGGATACCATCAAATTTGCATGAGGGAAGGCGATGAGTGGAAGACAACCTTCAAGACCAATGAAGGGTTATATGAATGGCTAGTCATGCCATTTGGCTTGACGAATGCGCTAAGTACATTCATGAGGCTAATTAATGAAGTGCTGAAGGAATTCATTGGTAAGTTTGTCATTGTTTACCTAGATGACATATTGAATTTCAGCAAAATGAGGGAAGAACATCTAAAGCATTTAGCTGCAGTAATGAGAAAGCTACAACAAGAGAAGTTGTTGATCAATATGAGGAAATCTTCATTTATGAAGACATAACTCATTTACTTGGGGTTTGTCATATCGACAAATGAATTGAAGATGGATCCAAGTAAAGTGGATTTAATAAAGAATTGGCCATCACCAAGAAACGTTTTCGAGGTGAGAAGTTTTCATGGACTGGCGAGTTTCGACAGGAAATTCATCCGAAATTTTAGTGGAATCAGCGCAGCGATGATGGACACAGTCAGGAAAAGACATAAATCTTTTCATTGGACTGAAGAAGCTGAGAAAAGCTTCAATCTGTTGAGGCGGAAGATCACAGAGAAACCAGTGTTGGTGTTGCCAGATTTCCGAAAGACGTTCAAGGTGAAATGTGATGCAAGTGGCTTTGCCATAGGAGCGGTCTTGAGTCAGGATGACAGACCAATTGCTTATTTCAGCGAGAAGCTGAATGAGGCAAAGGGAAAATACTCCACATATGATAAAGAATTTTATGCCATCATACAGGCATTGAAAAAATGGAGACATTATTTGATTCCAAGGGAATTCATTTTATATAGTGATAATCATGCATTGCAGTATGTAACTCAGTAGGAGAAATTAAATCAGAGGCATGTTAAATGGGTAGAATACATGCAGAATTTTACATTTGTTATCAAACATATTTCAGGTACTGCTAACAAAGTGGCTGATGCTTTGAGCAGGAAATGCTTGCTGTTGCAGGAGTTCAAAGTCAAGACTTTAGGCTTTGATGATCTCAGGGAGATGTACGCAGGTGATGTAGATTTTGCAGAGGAATATGGAGCAGCTGAGAACCCAGTTCTTAGAGACCGAAGTCAGTGGATAGATTACATGATCCAAGATGGCTTGCTGTTCAGAGGAAATCAGTTGTGTATTCCAAATTTCTCCATGAGGGAGAACTTGTTGGAAGAAAAGCACAATGGAGGCTTAGCAGGGCACTTTGGCCATGACAAAACATTCACGAAGCTGAGCGAGTCATACTTTTGGCCAGGGATACGGTCAGAAGTTAAAAGGTTTGTTGACAAGTGTATAATTTGCCAACATTTTAAGGGCCGAAAGCAGAATGCGGGATTCTATCAACCGTTACCTGTACCCGACAGGCCGTGGGATGAAATCAGCATGGATTTCGTGTTGGGATTACCGAGGATGCAAAGAGGACATGATTCCATATTTGTGGTAGTTGACAGGTTTTCAAAGATGGCACATTTTATCCCATGTCAGAAAACTAGCGATGCGACTCACATCGCAAATTTATTTTTCAAAGAGGTTGTTAGACTTCATGGTTTACCCAGAAGCATAGTTTCGGACAGGGATACCAAATTCATAGGACATTTTTGGAGGACACTCTGGAAGAATATGGGGACTAACTTAATGTTCAATTCTGCCTATCATCCATAGACAGATGGACAGACAGAAGTAGTCAACAGAAGTCTAGGAGACTTGCTGAGGAGTTTAGTGATGGAACACCACAGTAGCTGGGATAGCATATTGCCATAGGCAGAATTCGCTTACAATGATTCGGTGAATCAAATCACAGGGAAAATTTCGTTTGAGATAGTATACGATAGACAACCAAAAGGTGTTTTGGAGCTGAGGGATTCGGAGAAAATAATGACTTAGAGTGCAAGCGCTAAAGAATTCGCAGAGGCGATGGAGGATCTTCACAACAGGGTGAAGCAGCGGCTGACAGAATCGAACCAAGAATATAAGCGCAGAGCGGATCAACATCGGAGACAAATTCAATTTGAGGTTGGCGATCTAGTTCTGGCACATCTGAGGAAGGAAAGGTTCCCAAGGGGAACATACAACAAGCTGAAAATGAAGAAAATTGGGCCATGCAGAGTCCTAAAGAAATTGGGAGAAAATGCTTATGAGATTGAATTGCCGGATGAGATTGGAATATCTCTGACATTCAATGTCTCAGACTTATATCCATATAAGGTTGAGGAAGCAGGAGCTGGAAATGATGAACATCCAGAAATCCAATGGCAGAAGCAGATGCCAATTGCAGAAAATCCACAGATGGAGCGTATACTTGACAAGAGAGTGAGTAAAAAGACCAGGCGAAAGCGGTATTTTGAGTATCTCGTGAAATGGAAAAACCATCCAGTGGAGGATGCCAGCTGGGAGCCATAAGCAGTGATTCAAAGGCATGGACAGACCATGCAGGAGCTCATGGACAGGAGCCCATGAAATATTTCAAGCAGGGGAGTATGATGCAGGAGCATCGCGACTACAAAAGCCAGTGTGGAGCCAGTGCATGTGTTTTTAACACATGACAGAAAAGCTTGATAAATTTTTTAATTTTCATTAAAGGTGAAGCATCGTATCCTTCAATGAAACATTTATGAAGGAGCGCCTGTTGTATTGTATCAGACCTCGAGCCTTACGCTCTTGTCTGAAATAGATAGGAGGCATTTAGTAGATTTAATGCAGGCAGATAGGATTTTTATTTCCAGATTAGACAGTTAGATTTCGAGAGGGAAAATGGATATAGACACCCTCCTTTGTACATTGTAACATTATCAAGCATTCAGGAGAGAAGAGCAAGCAGAGAAACTGTGAAGAACACCCATGTACAGGCATTTGAATTAATAGAAGAGAGTTCTGATTCAAACTCATGTCTGGTGTTGTTTATCTGTGTGTATTGTTCATGTGCTTATGAATGTTTGCTTTCTGGATATGCATTTGCTTTATATATGCTGTGCATTTGATTTCATGTTTGAAACTGAAGTTTGAAGGGGAGATGGAATGAGTTTCAATTGTTTCTCTGTCTGAGCTCAGGAGATTCCTGCAAGGTGTGCAATTGAATTCATCCGCAGGAAGTGCATTGATGAAGACTTAGATAGTTTAACACTTGTTCTCATTCGCCCATAAGTTGATTTGGGTTGAAGCAAGAAGAAGTCTCAGTTGTTAGTCTGAGTAAAGGAGATAGATGACTGCTGCTGCAGGGAGTGCACAGAGTCTGAAGGACTCAACACTTGAGAAGTTGTTGAGCGTCGAGCGCAAGGAGTGCGCATAAATTCCTCTGAAGGATCAGAGTGGGAAAAGCTCAGGAGGCATAGAACCTTTGTGGGTATTGTCAAAGAAGAGCACAGGAAGCATGGCGTGAAACATTTCAAGGAAGATTTTTAGTGCAGGCGTGGAAGGAAAGTGTGAGAGGAAGCACTTAGTCATTTTCAAGAAAATCCTCGAGGAGGAAGAATCAATGGTCAGGATTCATCGAGAGAACCAGTGAAATCCCGTCAGCCGTTAGATCCTGAGGAGATGCACATGGTTTAAGTGGTAGTGTGCAGGGAAGGAGTTAGGGCTCATCGAGATTTGGCTCGTTGGAGAATCAGAGTCTCCAGAGGCATAGAACTCTTGTAGACAGGAATCGCGATCCGCGATTTCCCGAAAGAATCTCAGTCGTTGATCTTGGTTGGACACATGTCAGACATCCGGAGGAGAGTCGGAAGTCATCTCATCGGAAAATCGGAGTTTCCAAGGACAAAGAACTCTTGCATATTGGGATCACGATCCGCGATATCCTGACGGTGACGTGGCAGCGTGGGACCACAGGAGAGAGTGGAATATAGGTGGCATCAGGGATCGAAGAATCGGGAATTTCGAGAGCGTGAGTTCTTCGCATTTCAAACTTGTGAAGTCTGAAACTTTGGCGGGGTGCAGGCTGTGGTCTCGTGGACCGGCAGGTCATATGCGAGAAGGGCTAACCGGAAGGGGCTGGAGCGGAGAGAGGCGCCATCGCGAATCAGGGTTCGGAGATTCGTGGTGCCAGTGAAACGCAACATCGCATATGTCGATTTCCCGATAGGGAAATCCCCGATCAAGGATAGAACAATGTTAACGTCGAAGACCTATCGGGTTTCGGGGTTTTGTGTAGAACGAGAACGTGCCCACGAGGTTCGCGATAACGCGAAACCCGATTTCTCGATAAGACAAAGGGGATATCACCGAGAGCATTCTGTGGGTGTAGAAAACTTCCGACAAGGGAGTTGAAGAGCATTTTAACTCTTCGGGCCTAAGAAAAGAAAGGTCCTGGTGGTAGCAGGCGTGTCTACCAACATGCCAACCATGTGCATCTACCAACATTCCAAACAATGTGTCATATCACTCATGATATGTCTCTATCATGAACCAAATGCCACAATCATGTATCTCAAACAAATACCAATTGTTGTGCTAATCAAGTAATGCTAATGCCATCTATGAGTGTACCAACTATGTGCATCAACATGTATCACCACTTGTACCAAGCAAGTACATCATCATGCACCAATACCACAATATGATGAATCCCCATACATGTATGCCGAATCCTCCATAAAATATGTGCCAATCAAATTGTTACTAGGTGCCTCTACCAATGTACCAATCATGCATCAACTATATATCATCAATGATGTACAACATGATCATCTCATCAACTCACCAACCACATGTCCCAATGTGTAGCCCATCAATATGCTAAATGCATGCATCAAGATTTCCAACAAGTAAGCTTCCAATACATCATCAAGATATATCACATAACCACGGTGTCATAACTTCACTTCCATAACCAACATTGTTCTTCAACATAAAATGAATCAATCCATATTCATGGGTTAGTGCCATGCACCCAAGATTTTATTTTACATCATCACCTTACATACTCCAATATAGACTCATGAAAACCTACAACAAACAGTGTCAGAACCTACAATTAATCATGTCAGACCCTGCACCACAGAGTTAAACCATCACATCAAACTGCAACCCTTGTGCATAGCCGTTTTCCTTAGGATTCACCACATATACGTGGCCTGCTGCACAACATAGCATGTATGTATGTGACCTATACAAGTTCAGCCTGCGTATGTATGTGATTGATACCACTGTCACCCGCGTTTACCTCAGTAGATGACATAGTTGATCTTCCCTTCAGACTTACTTTTTGTTCTGGCTGCTCTGTCTTCTTCACCCACTTCTGTAGGTGTCCCTGCTCCTTAGAAATTGAGCTCTGAACATCCATCTTTTCAAATATGTCTCCCTTTCTTACCTCATTCCTTCTTCTAGCCATGCTATGTGAAGTCCTCATCATGGAATTTTTTCTTGTGTTCCAACACTCCTGGGATTTGTGGCCAAATCCACTATAGCTGTAACATCTCATGGTGTTACAGTGAACAACAATGTGTCCTACTTGATCACATCTCCAACAACTTATGGTGTTATAGAATCTTCCATTGTATTTACTTTCATAAGCTCTACATTCAAAAGATTTGTGACCATATTCATTACATGAATAACAATTCCCATGAAAAATACTTTCATACCTTTTCTTTGGTGTCCCAAAGATAGCTTCTTGATGTCTTCCTTGCTTTGTTCTTTTGAAATTTTCTTTGCCTTGTGTAGATGGTTGTTTTGCAACATTGTCTTCATTCTTTGATGGAATTACCTCATGCTTCTTTGAGGTGCTTGCTTCAGCATGTGTATCTTCTCTTTTGTATCCAAGACATGATTTATCACATGGTGATCTTTGACTTTCCAATATCTCATCCAAGATTCTTGAGCTATTCAAGAATTTGTTTGACTTCTCTACCTTCTTTCTAAGGTAAAAAATTTCAGCTTCTAAGTTCTTCTACCCTTTTGGCTTCTTCAATTTGGGTCTTGAGATGGACAATAGTTTCAAAACTTTTGCTAATCTCATCCTCTACCTTCATATCTTATTTTTCATTCTTTAGTTTTGTGATCTCTTCTTCCATTTTTTCTAATTGAGTATTAGAACTCTCTTCTTGTTCTTTGAGCATTCCCTTTAACTTCAAGATGTACCTCTGAATCCTCCTAAGAAACTTCTTAGTGTTATCTGAAAGATAGTTATAATGTGTATAAAAATGATCACTTCTATATCTATATAAACTCTCTTCAATTTCTTTTTGAAGTTCCAATAGATTTTCTTCTATTATTTCCATGGGATAACTATCATCAAACTTTACACAAACTATTTCTAGATCATTTTCTTCACTTGAGAAAAATTCAACATCATCACATTTTGAATCATTGCAATCAAGAGTCTTTGGAGATTCTTTACCTTTATTTGAAGTATCTTTAAGATCTTCCTTTTTACCAACATTATCACATGATTATTTGCCTTTATTTGAAATGTCTCCAAGATCTTCATTTGATTCTTTGTCTTCATTTGAAATGTTTTCAAGATCACATCTAGAAATAATACAATCAAGGGTTTTTGATGATTCTTTACCTTTGATAATCTTGATGGAGTGGTCTACAATATCTTCCTTCTCCTTCTTGTTTTGATATGTCTCTTCTATATTTAGCCATAGATCCTTGGAGGAAGTGCATTGTCCCATGCTGTCTTTGATGGGGCTTGAGAGTCCACCAAGAATGGTCTTGAGAGCTAATGCATCATTCTTCTTTCCTTCTCTTTGAGCTAAAAAAATTGACTTGTTCTTCAAGGGAACCGATCCACCAATGGCTGCCTTCCAAATAGCTTCTCCCAGTGTCTTCAAATGTATTCTCATCTCTATTCTCCAAGTACAATAGTTTTACTCATTAAAGATTGGTATTTCATCATCCATTTGTGTGTCTATGGATCTCCTTCAAGCTTGTTAAGGCTTGTAGTGAAGGCCCCCTCTGATACCAATTTTTGGACACATTTACCACACTTAGAGGGGGGGGGGTGAATGAGTGTGGGGATGTTTTTCCCAAACTTCCCTCTTACACAAAATTCATTAGTTAGCAATCACCATTAACACATTACATATTGTTGTCATTTATAACTAGTTAGATGTGAACATATATCAACAACATATATAAGCAATATATCATCAACACGTCATCATCATGAGGAACACAAAGAATACAAGATGTATGTACAATTTTCTTTTTATTACAGACTACAATCCTTGGGGTTTTTCATCAACAACTGAATAGAGTACAACTCTACAAGAGCACCAGATCTATAATGCAAGACTCAGCTTACACCCTCAGCACCAACTAAGGTGAGGCAACAATCCTCAACAGATATCAATCTGCAACAGGTATGTGACCTTTCGGTAGTGCAACATGCATATGTACACACCCTACTAGTAATACAACCCACATGTATATGTGCCCAAGCAATACTACAACCCGCGTATATGTGCCCAAACAGTACTACAACCTGCGTATACCTTCTGAGGTTTTAGGGTTTATCCTTCAAGATCAACTCATATCCTTTGCAACCAATTTATCATTCTCTTCTATCCAAACTGACCACCAGCAAGTCATAACACATCCAAGCTCTCCAATAGCTTACTCATGCTCCATAACCAATCAATGCTACTTAATCATGCATAAGAAATCAACATACTATAGCCATCATATCAATACTAAATCATAAGAGTGTTGCTCACTCCATCAACCAACATAAACCACATCATTGAAACCATACCAAGAATTCCCTAAGAATTCACAACACAAAAAACAATAGTATCCATCGAGACAATAATGAAACCATACGAGTGTCTCAATGAAAGATCTGAGCTCATAGAATGCAGATTTGGAACCTGCTTCAGTCTTCAACAACTTGCCATCAACTCAACCACAAATATCCATGATTTTATCCACCGCACTCTCCCTATACACAGACAGACCACGTATTATACACACCTTGTACACAGACAACTCACATATACACACCCTATACTTAGACAGCTCGCGTACGCACCAGAAAATATGATTTTTCTGTAATTCTGAGAATTTCGACATCCTAATCTCAGACTTGCCGAAATTTCAATGTGTCCATGAGATCCTCCCGATATCCCCTCTCTCAGAATATATCTTCAATCATGCTCAAGAGATCCACACCAAAATGCTCTCACAAGAAGCTCTCCATCAATACTCCAAAAGATATTCCCACAAGAAGATCTCCATTGATCCACAAAAAGGATATTTTGCAAGAGACCATTGCTATCTTATTTATACTTTCATCCTCTAGGTTAATTAACCCATTTTTAGGTCACTTAACCCATTTCCAGGTTACTTAACCCCCTTTTCCTTATTTTAGGGTTAACCACTTTCCATAATTAGAAAGTTCTCCAATACTTTATCATTTAAATATTTCATCTTGATTTTGTAACTTCTCTTTATTATTTAAATAATCCACCTTGACTTTGTCACTTTACTTTATCATTTAAACAATGATATCTTCTTTTAAGTCACTTTGACTTCTTTGACCTTTGGGGGCTTCAAGCCTTCATATGGGGGTCCTTCAAATTTGTAAGGCCATAAATCTCAAACCGTGAGGAGTTATGTGACATTCCACATACCACTGGAAATGGCATGACAAGCACTATCCATCTAGGATAGTTTCACCAACAACTTCATTGATATTTATCTTATTATTCCACATACAAGCATGTGTCCTCCAACCATTCTTCTAAGATAACTCAATCCACAAAGTGTCTTCCCGTGAGGGCTTTCACCATAAGGGGATCACTTTGGAGTTCATCCATTTGTGCACCTTATCAATCATGATAAGACAATTATGAGTCATCTATACATTTTTCCAACAATGCATCATATACCAATGAAACCACATCGATCCATCTTCATCATGTATCAATGACAACACATCGATCCATATTCATCATGTATCAATGACAACACATTGATCCATCTTTATCAAATCAATGACAACTCATTGATCCATCTTCATCTATGCATTCTCATCATGGAAAATACATATTACATTACATCAATCATCAATAAATCAATCCTTTGACATCAATCAATCACTTGACATCAATCAATGGCATCAATCAATCCTTTGACATTAATCAATCACTTGACATCAATCAATCAAACCATTGGCATCAATGACACCATTATCCAACAATCTCCACCTTTGGCATTGATGGAAATACCAACATTGATGTCAACACCAATTACCAATTATTGATGTCAACATGTAGATAATGCATGCTCTACATAAATAGTCAATGCGACTATCTCTCCCAAATGTTACTATCTCTTCCAATCAATAATGATCAATCACATCAATGTGATTATCTCTCCCCTTTGACATCAATGGAAAAGAGCCATTCTCCTCTTAGGGCTGCTCCCCCTGCTTGAACTTCCCTTGGGGCTGCTCCCCCTGTCTAAGTGCCTTTGATCTTCCTCTTGAATAATATCTCCCCTTTTGAACAAGGGATATTACTCTGATGTAATGCTGAAGATACATCGAACATACTCCCCCTGTGACCATTGCTCCCCATGGAATTATGTTTCTATGCTCTTTCTTCAAATATAGGCCTCTTTTCTAGGTATGCATCTGATAAATATCTCCTCCTAGAATCATGGGAAGAAGAATGACTCCCCTTATGGGTATGTCTCCCCTATAGTCTCTACAATATGAAAAATGTGCTTCCATATAACAATCCTTGGACCTATTCATGCATAGAACTCATGCCATACCAAGCATCATGAAGCAAAAGATATGTCAATAATGAAATAAATAATCACGAGCAAAATTTCAACCAAGTAAATCCTGTACCAAAATGTGTGCTTATCATGCACAACTCCTATGTACATCAACCATGTACATCAACATCATGCAATGTGCCAAAATATATCATCCATGTAATGTATCAATCATATGCCTCTATCAACATGCGAACATGTGCATCTACCAATATGCCAACCATGTGCATCCACCAATATGCCAACCATGTGCATCTACCAACATGCCAACCATGTGAATCTACCAACATGCCAAACAATGTGTCATATCACTCATAATATGTATTGATCTGAAAATGAAAGTATTTGTCTTGTTGTTCAAAGTATTCATTTCCATCAAAATAAGTGTGCAAAGTGTTTTTGATCATTATTCATGAAATTTTTGTGTGAGGGAGTATTGTTTTAATTTACTGCTTAACAATCTTTAATCTGAATAACACAACAAAATAACTTCACCATAAACACACAACAACATGATGAGGCAGTTCACCCCTCTTGGGCTACATCTGTCGGGTCCAAGGCTCCCAATGGGCATGTCCTTGATATATTATGATGCTCAAAATGGTATTACAGTGAGGAAAATGTCTAAACAGACCAAACCAGCTGTGAAAATGAATTCATAACACAGAAAGAAGCTAAAAATGACTCTGTTTTCACCTAAAACAGTGAAGGGTGATCCAATGCAGCTCCATTTCCCTCAAGGCCTTGATGGCTCCTCAAGCTTCTCTGAAATAAAAACGGCTGAACGACACCTCTGTTGGCTTTGCAACCTACTCCAGTCACTCCAGAATGCTGAGAATACCCAAAATTGACCGAAATTTTGTCCAAAAACGTTTTGTCAAGAAGAAGTTATGACCAAAAGAAGTTCTATCCCTTTTTCCAAACAACAAACTCCACCAAATTTGGAGTAGCGGGAGTTAGGCTTGCTAACAATGGAAATTGGCACCAAAAAGGTGGACTCTGCCCAAAACTATTGGAACCGTTTTGATTTTAGCGTTAAATGTTAGTGGTTGTCACATGGACCAACTAAAACCACCGCCATCAGAGCCGTTTGAGCCAACGGTCAGCAAAACCGTGGCATTAATGGTTACCATAACTCTCGCCAGGATATGTGACCATAACCGCCTTCCCGAAACCACTGGAGGAAATAGCCCAAGATTCTGGGCGAATGGTTCCATGTAAAGGGGGTGCTAGCCCCCTTTCCGTCCCAACCAACACAACTTTCAAGTTTAAATAAGGGTTTTGGCTCATATGGTTAAGAACTACCACGAGCCTGGGTGGTTAGGCCTTGGGGCTGTCACCCAATCGACCCATGGTTGAATCCTGTCGACTTGCTAAAATTTTTCCATTCAAAAATCTTCACTGGCCTGGGGCCACGTGGTGGCCTCTGGGCAGGCCTCGTGGCGCCCGCTGAATGGCCACCAAAAGTCCAGTCAAACCAATATCCAATCCACCAATATCAAGTGTTGAATGATGATAGGTTGTTCACGAAATATTCCATGGAATATTCTATGGAATATTCTTTTTTTAATATTTTTTTAAAAATCAAAGTTGACCCTAGTCACTGGACTTGAAGGAAATTGTGAATTTCAAACTGGAATAACTTTCACATACAGTGTCGGATTTGAGTGTCGTTTGTGGCACCAGGATCATATCAACGAGGCCTAACCATTCGTTCTAGTTTCAACCAATTCTGAGCATTTCCAATTTTGATTTTTTTTTTTCCTTAGGACATGATCACCTAATCGCACCTCCCCATTGGGAAGCTTTTGGACCCCAAAAGCCTTCATTTACCTGTTAAGAAGATGAGGGTACAGGTCCCTCACCTTTTCCAATTCAATCCACTTTGCCTTACTCGGTTTGCTGCCTTTAAGACCAACCCGAACATAATCAACATTTCCCCTCCTTGAAGTGCATGTGAGGATAGCATCTTCTTTCAACTCATCCAAAAATTCTGGCGAGAAATCCTCTATGGATGGCAGCTAAATGTCACTTTCATAATCAACAATTAGGGGAGGTTCATACAAACGTAAATTTTCCAAATTCACAACGGAATACATTTGCATGTATGAAGGCAAATCTAATTGAAAAGCATTATTTCCAACTTGTTTAAGGATCTTGAATGGACCATAACGAATAGGCTTCATCTTTTTACCTTCTCCTTGCATTCTTTCCTTATTGATATGCAACCATACCTCATCCCCTTATTGAAACTTATGATCAATTCTGTGCTTATCATGCCTCTCCTTGTACTTGCCTTGACTTTTTTCAAGCTATTCTTGAACTTGCTGATGTATGAGCTGAATTCTTTCAATGAACATGCGAGCTTTGTCAATGTCACTATGACCATCAATGGCCACATCCTTCTCAAGAATAAAATCTAAAGGTGACTTAGGCAAATACTCAAAAGGTGAAGTATTTGTAGAAGAGTGCTTGGCCCGGTTGTAAGCATGTTGAATGTAATGCACATGCTCATCCCAAAGCTTGGGATGCTTGCTACAATAACCTCTCAAAAGGTGTACAATTGTTATGTTCACTACCTCTGTTTGGCCATCTATTTGTGGATGGAAAGAAATACTCTTCTTCAACTTGGTGTCCATCATCTTCCATAAATTGGACCAAAAATTCCCCACAAATCTGGAATCCCTGTCACTAACAATAGAAGTAGGCAAGCCATAATGAACCCATACATGTTGAAAATATAAGTCAACAGTTTGTTCAGCAGTTATAGTTTTCTTACATGGCATAAGAATACACATCTTACGGAAATGATCAACTGCTACATAAAGATAATCATGTTGCTTTCTAGATAATGGTAGCTCTCCAACAAAATCCATAGAAACACTTTCCCATGGTCTAGAAGGTACCAGAAATGGTGTATATAAACCAAGCTTCCTATTGCTAGGCTTGCTTGTAGCACATAATGAACAACCTCTAATGAAACGTGAAACACTATCTACCATGTGAGGCCAATAACAATACCTCTGTAAATGTGCCACCGTTTTGCTTACCCCAAAATGTCCAGCTATGAGAGAAGAATGAGCTTCTCTCATGATGCTTAGTCTCTCCCCCTGTGGTATACATAACTTGCCCAAATGAAACAACAAATTATTATGCAAATGATAATCATTCTCCTCAACATGATTTGCTTCACTCAAGTTAGCATATACATCCTTAAAATCAACATCTGATGCATACTGTTCTATGTAACTTTCATGTACAATAGAATCATTCTTAAGCAAAGTACTAACACTAATAATAGGCCTTGAAAGCATATCAACAACCTTGTTGTAAATACCTTTCTTGTACCTTATTACCAAGTGAAATTGTTGTAGGAAGCCCATCCATCTGAAATGACGTGACTGCTGCAATTTACTTTGCGATTGCAAGTACTGTAAAGGCTGATGGTCAGTATGAACAATTGTTTCTTTGCCCATCAAATAATGTTTCCATTTTTTGACACTTTGAACCAATGCATACAACTCTTATCATATGTAGGATAATTCACAACAGCACCATTAAATGTCTCAGAATGAAATGCAACAGGCTTACCATCTGCAAGAGAACTGCACCCATGGCGTAATCACTAGCATCTGTCTGAATCTCGAATGACTGTCTCAAGTCCAGTAATGCAAGGACTGGAGCTGAACTTATCTTCTCTTTCAAAGACTCAAAAGATTTCTGTTGCTTTCCTCCCCATTGGAAAGCACGCTTCACACTAGTCACTGCATGCATGGGAGCTGCTATGGTAGAGAAGTTAGTAATGGCCAAAGTGTCCTCAAACACACAATTTTATTAATAGGAAAATAAATTACATAAAATACATTGCAAGAGTTTACATCCAACTACTCAATACTCTTGCAATGAGCAATATATAAGCTAAAAGTCCTAACAAATTCAAGATATGGATCACTTATTAAATAAACAAGTGTCCATTTACAATAAATTCTATCTTAACAATCTTAAAACAAATCTCCTAATTTAGAGCCTAAGATACGACACTTCTCTAGAGTCATATCTTTTACAACAATAATGTATCTCTAAAAGTCTACATTTATTTATCAAATGTTCTAGATTATTAATTTAATATT
>ML799392.1:41106-69155 GCA_009831015.1 Picea engelmannii
TCCAACCATTCTTCTAGGATAACTCAATCCATAAAGCATCTTCCCGTGAGGGCTTTCACCATAAGGGGACCACTTTGGAGTTCATCCATTTGTGCACCTTATCAATCATGATAAGACAATAATGAGTCATCTATACATTTTTACAACAATGGATCATATACCAATGAAACCACATTGTTCCATCTTCATTATGTATCAATGAAAACTTATTGATCCATCTTCAAAATATCATTGACAACTCATTGATCCATCTTCATCTATGAATTCTCATCAAGGAAAATACATATTACATTACATCAATCATCAATCAATCAATCCTTTGACATCAATCAATCACTTGACATTAATCAATGACATCAATCAATCAAACCATTGGCATCAATGACAACATGATCCAACAGAAGCCTGCAGTCCCCTGGTCGACAACTCCTGTATTCCTTCAAACATAACTTTATCATCCATAAAATTCTTCAGAACCTCTTCAATGGACTTCTGTAGCTCAGTGTGCTCAACCGACATTCTCATTGTTAACAAATAGGTCAGGGTGGGTGAACGAATAGGCGGGGTAAACAAGCGGATGAAAGTGTCTAGGTTCTAGAATCACAGCTTGAGACGTAATCAGTTATCTGTTAGCAACGTTAACCATAGATGGAGAAAAACTGGTCCTGATGCAACGTCCAACGGGTTAAATAAGCAAGTGTCATAACGAGTTCTTCCAACGGGAAGGACTTCTTCCATCAATGTGAATCTGTCTTTTATGGTGCGGTCTCAACATCCCAAACACAGTATATTCACCCATAAATGAATTTCCTATCCATTTAGAGCGTCATTCTAACGGTCAGGGCACCTCCAACGGTCATATAGCTTCACCGGGGCGAAGTTCCATTCTGCGTGGTTCTGTTATTCCAGCGAGGTTCAGATCCTTCAAGCCTACCTCCTGCGAAGTCTTCTCTAGAACTTCCTATAGCTTTTCTAACTTGGATTTCTTCTTACTAAGCTTCCTTGCCTTCTTTCCTGTGATTTGAGTCTCTCTATCTGTTTCTGGATTTCTCTTTCCATTCTTATTCTTATCTTCTCTTAGCATAGTAGCTTTGCACTGCTGATGTGATTTCAAAGGGTTCAAAGGTAATACCTCTTTTCTTATTAACTCCAGGGTGGGTATTCTTCTCTCTTGCATGGATAGGTCATTCAAACCTTCTTGCATTCTTTCAACCTCGACAGCTAATTCTCTTGACTTATGTTGCTTTGACTCAACTTCTCGTCCTTCTATCAGTCAATCTATTCTTTTAGCTATGAAATCCCTTAGTTCTTTCTTTTTCTTTTCTGTAGCTTCTTCCTTTGCTTCCCTTCTGATCTGATCATTCTTAATCCAAGTCTCTCCTAATAAAAGTGGAAAAGGGGTGTTGTTCTCAACAAATCTAATAACTTCAAATTCTTCTTCCATCGATGTTCCATGGATGATAATAGGTATATTAGTAACTCTTCCACACAGGGTTATCATCTTTCCTTTCAACAAGCCTATCCTTTCTAATGAAGGTACCATAGTAGGCTTCCCCAAAATTTCCCAAGTGCTTTCTGTTATAATATTTACTTGTGTTTCCTCATCCAAGATACAGTCTATATCGAAGTCTCCTATTATTGTACTTATGCGTTGTTTTTCTTTCAAGATATCTGGTAAGTTAACATCTTTGTGATCATTCATTGTTTCTTTTAACTGTACTAATCTAGTATGGAATTTCTCTAATTATTTCTCTTTCTGATCTTCTAACAAACATGCACTTATGCTCTTGACTCATGTTCATTTGTTCAAATTTAGCAATCATCCTTGGGCAATCCTCAACTTTATGACCAACAATTTTACAACAAAGAAAAATAGGCCCTGCACCAGGGCATTCCTTAGTAAGATGTCCCAGTCTTCTGCAGTTATAACATAGTCTCAATCCTCTCTTCCTCTTGTATTTTCCCCAACTTCTCCTGTACTGTGCACTAGGATCACAGTGTTAGACCTACAATCTGAAAAAATTCTTTCTAGGTTCCTGCATCCACTTATTAGTCCAAAAATTATTTCTATGCATAGGAATAACATATCTTTCTCTATTTCTATCAAATTTATTCAGATCAACTCTTTCTTCTAACTATACCGTAGCTTTCAGACTAGGACAAAAACTATCAAACATACCTATATTCATGCTTTCGAAACAAAAATTTCCACTTATCTTATTCTATCAAAGCACAAAGATTTACCTCTTTCAATATCTTACCTTTTTTCTTCGGATCGGGTTTCTTTCTTAGCACAGATCTTCACAAGTCAATTAGAGTACTACGCACTACAATAGTATATCTACGCACAAAGCTTCTCTTTTCTTTACTTTAGTTCCCAACAATCACAGTTTCAAGTTCCGACAACAGAACCATTTGTTGGCACAGGGGAAGACCCAGGGTTCAACGCTCAATAACACACCAACAAAACCCTAACTACCAGCCCTTTCGACAACACTTGCAAAGCAAGAGAAGTCTCACCCGAGGTAGAGGCAGGGGGGGTTACAGGACTCAGGTGTCTGTAACCAAGATGGGACACAGATATGTGATTATAACACTTCTCAAAGTACTTAGGAACAACATGCATTAATACATTCACTTTATTTACATCACAGATCAAATCCTAAGTACCATAAACAGAGTAACACTAAAGATCAAGCACTCTAATCCATCTAGCACGTAGCACTGAATCATATCTAGCATTCATTTAATCATCAATAAATCACTAAGCATTCATGGACCTATCTATCATATATAACAATCAATGCACTAAGTAGAGTTACAACATAATCACCATAGCACAAAGTAAACCATTAACACAAGATATACGTGGTTCACCCCGGTGTGGGGCTATGTCCACCAACAACTTATTCTTCTTTATTAGGATTCCATATCTTACATTCATATTCTCCTATGCACTAAGCCACAGAACCAAGCTTCGCACCAGATAGGTGATCTGCGCACTAAGCACCAGATCCACCTTTCCAAAATCAAGTCAAGGCATAGAGCCAACTCCTCTACTAAGCACAAAGCCTTACATACACAGTCTGTTGCAAAAAGAACCCCAAAAATACTTGCACTTAGCCTTACAAGCTATTGACCTTACTTCTACTACTCTCCTTCTACATTACATTCTTATTTATACTTTTACATTTACAAAAGGCCTAATCATGGGTAAACCCATGGGCCGACATCCCATAACCCATTACAAAACCGTAAGAACCCCATGCTAGGTCCAAAAAGCCCACAAAACAAGTGAGATCCGTGATCTTAGCTCTACCTGGGTTCTCTTCCTCGATCACTGCGTTGAAGTCCAAAATGTGGTCAAACCTGACCAATGTTTCCTCAAAAATTGGTCGAGGGCCAACAATCATCCATAAAACATGTGTCAACAATACTACTAACAAGTGCCTCCAACCATGTACCAAGTATGTACCAATCATGTATCAACTACTCATCAACTATGACTCATCAAGATGTACCAACACCATCAACTATACACCTCATGTATGTGCCAACTCATCAACTACTTGTCTCAACCATGTACCCACCATGTACCTTAACCAAAATCTCTCGTCAATTTCATCATCCAAATATGATTTGTAAATCTTTAATATACCTGGTGTATATGATCACATACCTTCAAACCTTAACTTTCACAACAAGAGACTAGCATTTTCATCAAACTTTTCTTTAGTCTCATATGACTAGTTTGGGATTAGTCAACAACCCTAACTTGAAATAATCATAACTATGTACCTATAATGAATAAATATCTAAAAATAGTACACAATGTTCTTCAAATTGTTTTATGCAATTCCTCTAGGTGTCACTACTTGGAACCTCTCAGAAAATGAGTTATAGAAAAAATGGCATATCTCGCTTAATTCTGGCTTATTCTAGAGAGCGACCTTGTAGAGCATGCCCCGTACGTAATATTTGTTGAATGAATCTGAAAATTTTACACAGAATACTAAATACTGTACTCTAACCAAAAAAACTGGTCTTACTGAATTTGGATCTGTTATGAAGAAGTTATGACATTTTTAACCGAAACACCTGTTTGAGACTAGTTTTAGGACTAGCCACAAGACCTATTTTCCATGGAGTGTAACTCCAAAAATAAAATGAACCACAAGCTTAAACTTTTACCACAGATACTTGGAAATGTTTCCTCAATGGCCTATCAATTTCACAGTCTGAATAATTCTAGAAAAAAAGTTATTGCGAAAATGGTGAGATGACCTGTAAATAACATACCTTAGAAAGCATCATCAAAAGAATTTATCCTCCATTGAATTCCGACCTTCTTTTCTTCACCTTCCCTATGAAATTAGGCTTAGATATCCTTTGGTTACCTCAATCACCTATATATATTCAATATGCTCAAGTGTGATATAAAATGAGAGAGCCTTGCCTCTTATTTATAGTCTCCAAATATCTTCCTTAGAAGCATCTTCTAGGTCACTTAACCCATTTCTAGGTCACGTAACCCATTTCTAGGTCACTTAACACATTTATAGGCCACTTAACCTATTTTCCTCATTTTTAGGGTTAGCCACTTTCCATAATTAGAAAGTTCTCCATTACTTTATCATTTAAATATTCCTCCTTAACTTTGTCACCTCACTTTATCATTTAAATAATCTTCTTTGATTTTGTCACTTCACTTTATTATTTAAATAATCCTTCTTGACTTTGTCACTTTACTTTATCATTTAAATAATAATTTCTTCTTTGCAAGCTCTTTGACTTCTTTGACCTTTTGGGGCTTCAAGTCAACATATGAGGGTCCTCCAACTTTGTAAGGCCATAACTCTCAAACCGTGAGGAGTTATGTGACGTCCACATACCACCAGAAATGGCATGACATGTAATATCCATATAGAATAGTATTGCATCAAAACTCATACCATTTTCCATCAAACAAACTTGGGTCCATTACCCAAACCTGAGTTCTCCAACTTCTCATGGCCATAAATCTCTAACAGTGAGGAGTTATGTGACGTTCCACATACCACCAGAAATGGAATGACATGTACTATCCTTCTAGAATAGTATTACCTTCAAATATATTAAAAATCATACCATTATACATGAAACAACCTTGGGTCCATTACCCAAACCTTTGTGCTACCAAAATTCACTACCAGAATTTCTCCAAGGGTTGACATCAATCACTAAGGGTTGAAATCAATCTACAATATCACTCTCCAATAACTGACATCAATGACAACCAACAATCCATCAACCTAAACCAACTGTCTGACAATCTCCCCCTTTGGCATTGATGGCAACACTTAGTCATGATAACATTCATGTTTATACTCTTTATCAATGTTTCTGTCTCTCCCCATTTGACATCAATGGCAAAGGGTATCTCCCTTTGGGGATGCTCTCCCTGACTGAATTCTCCTTGGGAATGCTCCCCCTGTCTACATGCCTTTGATTTTTCTTTGTGTTTATAATCCTCTAATTATTCTCTTTCCCTTCATATGAATAATATCTCCCCCTTTGACAAAGGGTTTCACTCTGAAGTCATATCTCTCATTCTTCCCTTATGACAATTGATCCCCTTGGAATCATGCCTCTATGCTCTCTCTCCAAGAATTTACCTTTTCATATGATAAATCTATCCCCCTTTGTCCTATTTATGGTGCTTCCTCGTGTACATCTAAGACATAGAAGATAAGAATTCAAAAGCATTCATTTTGGAGTAGAAATTACTCCTAGTCTCTGGTGAAGATACTCAAGGGCTTCCTGTGGAAATGGTTTTGTAAATATGTATGCCACTTGTTATTTTGTTCCCACATATTCAACTATGATGTTCTTCTTTGCAACCTATTCCCGTAGAAAGTGATACTTGATTGGAATGTGCTTCATCTTGGAGTATATCACCAAGTTTTTTGTGATACTGATGGCGCTTGTATTATCACAATAGATTGGAATGGGCTCATCATACTCAACATGTATATCTGTCAAAATTTGTTTCATCCATAGAACATGTGTACAACATGTTGCTACTGCAATATACTATGCCTCGGCTATAGATAAGGATATTGATGATTGTTTCTTTCTTAGCCAAGATACTAAACACTCACCCAAGTAGAACGTTTCTCCACTGGTGCTTCGTCGGTCATCAATGCAACCTGCCCAATCTACATCTGTGTAGGCAATAAGTGATAGATCCTTTCCTTTTGGATACCATAATCCAAACTCTTCTATTCCTTTGAGATATCCGAAAATCCTCTTCACTGCTAATACATGTGATTCCTTTGGTGCTGCTTGAAATTGTACCACCTATCCAACTATCTACATTACATCTGGTCTGGATGTTGTCACATATAGTAAGATACCAATCATTGACCTGTATTGCCTCTGGTCTGTATAATTTTAATCATCATCTTTTCTCAACTTGCAACTGGTTTGCATAAGAGTGGTAACTAGTTTCTAATCTTCCATTCCGAACCTCTTTAGCATTTCTCTGATATACTTAGTTTGAGAAATAAAAAATTCCTTCATTTCTTTGACATATCTGAAGACCCAAAAATAAGGATAGTTCTCCAAGTAATGAAATTTTAAATTCATTCTGCATATCCTTTGCAAATTTCTGGCTTAACCTATCATTAGTACTTCCAAAACAATATCATCAACATAAATTTAAATTAATAAAATATTACCTTGAGTTACCTTGATGTAGAGGTTGTTGTCTGCGCTTCATTTCCATAGTTCGTAGGGAGTTTTGTCATTGTTGTTTCTGAGCATTACTCTGTTTTGAATGTGAATTGATGTATGCACTGCATGTGTCCAAAAAATATCTATCAATTTGGAATCCATTAGCATTGTTCGAGCCATTTCCTATGTAATTATCATCCATTATGATAATGTTCCTTTGTCTCTGAACCACTCTCTAAACCAATCTATGAATCCATGCTCTTTTCCACTATCATATATCTATCCAAACCTGCTAAGTGTTCTTACGAATCCATATCTTTCCATATTGTCCAAGACTCTACTTGCGCAACTGTCCATAATGCTAACCCATTTATCACTATACTATCATGAAGTCTTGATTAATCTATCAAACTATACTTCTTCTAACTGATTGCTCTAAATCTGTCTTCTCAAAATCTGCAAGCTGGTCGAAGGATGGTTCTTTGGTATATCACAACTATCGCATAGACTCCCCCTGTCTGATATTCATATTACTTGGGAGTCTCTAAGACGAATGGCTTAGAAAAAATCCTGCTCTTATGTGTATTCATCATCATATTCATTGGTAGATTCATCATCATCTTCAATGGTAGATTCGTTATCTCTCTGAGCTCTGACTTCTTTCTTTTTTTCCGTGGATTCATATTTCACTACAATGCCCGAAAGTACAATCTCTTGAACATGTTCCTTATTTACCTATCCTTCCTTTCTTTCAGTTATTTTCCAAACCTTTCTATATCTGACATCTTTCATTTTCTCTGTATAATTTTCTTCATCTCGTTTTATTGCCAATCTTGTGATCTCTGGTACATGGTCTTTGTTCACCTGTTTTTCCTGTTTTCTTATCCATACTTTCTTATATGTGATATCATTATTCTCTTTCATGGAATATCGATGATGCTTCTACAATCACTGGCTATGTGTCCATAGTTATGACATTTGTAACACTCAATGTTACGTGCGACCACATAGGCACTTCTTGCTTGGACATTTCTTTTATAATCCCTACAATCTGCAACCTTATGTCCAAAGTTAGTACAATAAAAACAATGACCATAAAATAATTTTTCATACCTGGGAGTGAATGATATTATTTGTGGCGTAGTCCTTTTGAATTTTTTCCTTGACTGATCATGATCATGATTGAAGCTTCTTTGTGGCTTGAACATGGATGGTCTTCTTGAATATGTATCTTCAATAGTTTTCTTATATTCTGGTTGACCATGATTCCTTCCTTTGAGTACTTCTGCATAACTCTTTCTATTTTCTTCATTCTTCTTTTCTAACAACCTAGAGTGCTTCTCTTCATTCTCTGTAACTGATGTGGATGTTTCTATCTCTTCAACGTTCTTGTTGAGCTTGATGATTTTACTTCTCAATGTGACAAATTCTTCTTCAAGCTTCTCAACCTCTTCTTCTTTCTTCATTATCTGAGACTTCATGACTTCTTCTGTTCTTTTCGCTTCTTCAAGATAAATTTTTAATGTGATTATTTCTTATTCAAGTCCTTTCTCTTCTTGACCAAACTCTACCTCAAGATGGTTTAGATCGTTAGTTCTTTCCTTAAGATGATTTGTCAATATCTTCTCTCTCATTTCTACTTCTTCCTTCTGTGTTGCTATGTTGGTTTCCAAACACTGCTTTTGATATTCAAGATTTTCTTCGATCTTTCTGGCTTCTTCTAGCTGAGTTCTTAAGTTCTTGATGACCTTTTGGGCTTCTTAAAAAATGTGAACACTTTCATTTTGTTTGATCAATTCTTTCTTGAGTGAATGTTTTTCTTCTCTTAGTTCATCTAAAGCACTAGTCAATTCTTCTTCATAATTGTCTTCCTTTTCAATTAGTTTTTCTGTCTCATTTCCTTCATGGCATTCTATTTCAAGAATTCCACATTTTTCACAATTAAAAAAAAACAACATACCTCTGGTGATTATGTACTCTTCATCTTCTGAATCTGCTTGAGATGGTGAACACAATTCTTCTTGATTTGTATCTGCATCTTCTTTGACATTTTCTGAATCTGTGATGGGTGAAGAATATATGTCATGTAACTTATCCCAAAGTTCTTTTGTTGATGAACATTTACCAACCTTTTCTCTTACCGGAATAGGTAATCCTTCCCAAATGAAATCCATTGCTATTTTGTTATTCTTCCTCAATTCCTTCTTGGCCGTAGTCTTTGCCCTTTTTGGACTATCATATCCTATAACAAATGATAGACAAATATAATGTCCATGTGCCTGTAAAAATACTTCCATCCTTATGCTCCACATCTCATACTTAAAACCATTATGACCATTAAACATTGGTACTCCATTCTCATAATAATCCATGATCTCCTTCTAGTGGTTAAACTGTTTCATGAAGGAACCAACTCTAATACCAATTGTTGGATTACTGAGTGGGGGGGTGAATCAATAATAAAGCAATTTAATCCTTTTTAACCATATAATCTAGGTGTTATATCAATGGAGAATTATCATCCAATAACTACAGAGTAAATAAGCAATGAACAAATGAACAATCATACACATACACAGTACATTAGTGTTTTACATGGAAACCCAAAGCGGAAGAAAACCACATAATGATTTTTCTTATATGTCTTGAAGAATTACATTCATTGGAAGCACCAACTTCCTTTGTTTTCCAACTACAACTGGAAGGAGGCTCCAACCCCCTAGTTTCTCAGGCTACAACCTGAGAGAAGCTCCAACTCCTCAATTCTCTGGATACAACCAGAAGGAGGCTACAACCCCCTATGTTCTCCATCTACAACCACTTGTCCTTGCCCCGCTCAACCGCATTGACGTATAAGTAGAATGATGGAACCATTGTCACACTATCACTGTGAGATATACTGCTGTAAGCCTGTACCAATCAACCTATACCATAAACAAGTGCATCAACCATGCACCAACCTGTACAAAACCTATACCATGAACAAGTGCATCAACGATGCACCAAACCTGTACAAAACTTGTACCATGAACAAATTCATCAAC
Source organism: Picea engelmannii (assembly GCA_009831015.1). Lineage (NCBI taxonomy): Eukaryota > Viridiplantae > Streptophyta > Pinopsida > Pinales > Pinaceae > Picea > Picea engelmannii. The sequence goes on from ML799392.1 coordinate 50,865, forward strand.
CATGCACCAAACCTATACAAAACATGTACCATGAAGAAGTGCATCAACCATGCACCAAACCTGTACAAAGAACATGTCACAACAACCTGTCCAAACAACCTATAACAACAACCTGTCTCATCAATATTATCAACCAAATCAAATCTAATCACCAAGACAACTCTCAAAGATGTACATCAAACAACCATAACACAACAATTCATAATCATCACCAAGATCAATATGTGCTTCTAATAATATACCAATACAAGTATGCTACATCATCCATAAACCATGTGTCAACAATACTACTAACAAGTGCCTCCAACCATGTACCAAGTATGTACCAATCATGTATCAACTACTCATCAACTATGACTCATCAATATGTACCAACATCATCAACTATACACCTCATGTATGTTTCAGGACTAGCCACAAATCCTATTTTCCATGGAGTGTAACTCCAAAAACACAACGACCCACAAGCTGAAATGTTTTCCACAGATACTTGGATATGTTTCCTCAATGGCCTATCAATTTCATGGTCTGAATCATTCTAGAAAAAAAATTATTGAAAAAATGGTGAGATAACTTGTAAATAACATACCTTAGAAAGCATCATCAAAAGAATTTATCCTCCCTTGAATTCCAGCCTTCTTTTCTTCACCTTCCCTATGAAATTTGGCTTAGATATCCTTTGGTTGCCTCATTCACCTATAGATATTCAATATGATCAAGTGTGATATAAAATTAGAGAGCCTTGCCTCTTATTTATACTCTCCAAATATCTTCCTTAGAAGCATCTTCTAGGTCACTTAACCCATTTCTAGGTCACTTAACCTATTTTCCTCATTTTTAGGGTTAACCACTCTCCATAATTAGAAAGTTCTCCATTACTTTATCATTTAAATATTCCTCCTTGACTTTGTCACCTCACTTTATCATTTAAATAATCTTCTTTGATTTTGTCACTTAAATTTATTATTTAAATAATCCTTCTTGACTTTGTCACTTTACTTTATCATTTAAATAATAATTTCTTCTTTGCAAGCTCTTTGAATTCTTTGACCTTTTAGGGCTTCAAGCCAACATATGAGGGTCCTCCAACTTTGTAAGGCCATAACTCTCAAACCGTGAGGAGTTATGTGATGTTCCACATACCACCAGAAATGGCATGACATGTACTATCCATCTATAATAGTATTTTCTTCAAATATATCAAAATCATACGATTTTCCATCAAACAAACTTGGGTGCATTACCCAAACCTGGGTTCTCCAACTTGTCATGGCCATAAATCTCTAACCGTGAGGAGTTATGTGACGTTCCACATACCACCAGAAATGGAATGAAATGTACTATCCATATAGAATAGTATTACCTTAAAATATATTAAAAATCATACCATTATACATGAAACAACCTCGAGTCCATTATCCAAACCTTTGTGCTATTGAAATTCGCTACCAGACTTTCTCCAAGGGTTGACATCAATCACTAAGGGTTGACATCAATCTACAATATCACTCTCCAATAGTAGACATCAATGACAACCAAAAATCCATACCAACTATCCATCAACCTAAGCCAAATGTCTAACAATCTATTGGATGAATTAAGTGGTGCCGAGTTCTTTACTAAACTTGATCTTTGTTCGAGCTACCACCAGATACATATGAAATAGGAAGACATTCCTAAGACTAAATTTAGAAATTATGAGGGCCAATATGAGTTCTTGGTCATGCCCTTTGGCTTGTGTAATTCTCCCTCCACTTTCCAAAGCCTCATGAATCATCTCTTCTATCCTTTTCTTTGTCATTTTGTCTTAGTTTTCTTTGATGATATTCTCATCTATAGTAAAACCTAGACAACCAATGTTGCTCATGTGGATCGATTTCTTCATCTACTCTCTTAGAACCAACTTTTCCTAAAACAATATAAATGTTCTTTTGGAGCCTTAGAATTCGAGTACTTGGGTCATATTGTTGGCAAGGCGGCTGTCAGGGTGGATCCTAAGAATATTGAAGCTATGCGAGATTGGCCTCTCCCTAAGAGTCTCAAAAGCTTGTGTGGTTTTATGGGTTTAACATGATATTATCACAAGTTTGTTAATAAATATGGAAAGATTGTGGCGCCTCTCACTAATCTCCTTAAAAATAATTCTCTCACTTGGACTGAAGCAATTGATCATTCCTTTCAAGCCTTGAAGGAGGCTATGCGCACCACTCATGTCTTGGCCCTTCCTAACTTCACAAAGAAATTTGTTCTGGAATGTGATGCTTCTGGGAGGGGAGTTGGAGCAGTCCGTATGAAATTTGGTTGGCCTTTGGCAATTACCAGCAAATAACTATCAGAGTGGCATTTGAGCCATTCAATATATGAAAAGGAAATGATGGTTATTCTTCATGTAGTGGATATATGACGCCCTTATCTATTGGGGCAACGCTTCCAAATTAAGACAGATCATTAGAGCCTCAAATATTTTCTGGAGCAACGTCTTTCATCCCTAGAGAAACAAAAATGGGTGACTAAGATATTTGTATATGATTATGAGATCATTTACAAGAAAGGAAAAGAAAATGTTGTTGCTGATGCTCTTTCAAGAAAATATGAAGATGAAGGGTCCCTTTTTTCCCTCTCCTTCATTATACCAGATTGGATCAAAGATGTTCACTAGGAATGGCTACAAGATCCCAAAATTTTGTGTTTGATCCAAAAATTGCAATACAATTCTCCAGTTCCCCCAGGGTACTTTTGGCACAATGATGAGCTTCACTACGAAGGCCATTTGTATTTAAGTAAATAGTAAAAACTTAAATCCACAGTGCTTTTTGAGCTTCATGCTACACTCACAGCTGGGCACTCAAGGTTTACCAAAACCTATGATAGGGTCAAACACTCTTTTTTCTGGGATGGTATGAAACATGATGTTAGCACTTTTGTGGTGGAATGTGATGTCTACCAATGCAACAAGGGAGAAACAATAAAAGCTCCGGGAAACCTACAATTGCTTCCGATTCCACCCTATATTTGGAGGGATATCTCTATGGATTTCATTATTGTCTTACCTAAATCGAGAAGTAAGTCAGTCATCATGGTGGTCTTTGATCTTCTTTCCAAGTATGCTCATTTTTGTTCTCTTCAACACCCATTTATAGCCTCCACTATGGCACAATGTTTCATGGATCATATATTCAATATTCATGGCATACCTCATTATATTATTTCTAATAGAGATCCCACTTTCACCAACAATTTTTGGCAATAAAGTTTCAGGCTACAGGGCACATAATTGCATCCCAGCATCACTTATTATCCCTAGACTAATGGCCAAAGTGAAGTTGTCAACAAGTGTTTGGAAACACATTTGAGGTGTTTTGCATATGAAAGGAAAAATTATTGGGCATAGTGGTTACCCATAGATGAATGGTGGTACAACACTTCTTACCATACAACTACTCGCATGACTCCTTTTGAAGAAGTATATGGAAAAAATCTCTCTTCAGTTCTCTCATACATGCCCCATGTCTCAAAGGTCTAGGCAGTTGACAAAACTCTTACAGTTTGAGAGACTATTCTCCATACTCTAAAAAATAATTTTGTCATGGATCATAATTGCATGAAGAAACAAGAAAATCAAGGTTGCTCAGAACGTCAATTTGTTGAATGGGACCAGATGTTTCTTTGACTACAACCTTATAAGAAGAATTCACTCAAGGTTGACCATTTTCATAAACTGGTGCCCAAATTTTGTGGTCCTTATAGAGTTCTCAAGCATGTGGGACAAGTGGCCTATCAATTAGATTTTCCCAGTCATTCTAAGATCCATCTTTTTTTTCATGAATCCTACTTAAAGAAGGTGATTGGAACTAAGTGCCAAACTCAAACCAGTCTTCCTGAGTTGGATGAAGAAGTCTCCATCTGGTTGTAGCCACAAGAAGTCTTGGACCACCATGAGCGTCATCTCCATCAGCACACCATCAAGGAAGTGTTATTACAATGGAAATATACAACTCCAGCAGATGCTACCTGGGATCCAGCTACCATTATGCAACAATTTCGTCATCTCAAGCCTTGAGGACAAGGCTGATTTTTAAGCGGGACATCATGTTAGGTACTTAACCTCCCTAACCCCTCACGTAGGTAGAATAATATATTTTAAATGTAATAAAGGAAAGTATGAAGTGCATATCTGAGATTGTCTATATCCTTTTCTTCCAATATATGAAGATAAAAAGAGATTATGGTATTATCGTAATGCATTAATGCATCTTGGTTCTGAGGGAAAATCAGTTCAGGGATTTTATTGTATAACTTGGTGAAATGAAGATTAAATGATTTGATAGTTTCACCATTATTGTATATAATATTGTTATACTCCCTTAATTGATCATCTAGGATTTTTGGTTTCCCATATGTCGATTTAAACCAACAAACCAATTCTTCCCATGTTGAAAGGATTTTAGGCAGTAAGTCAAAAAATTATGCAATAGCCTTCCCTTTTAGGGAGTTTCCAAATAAGTGCATACATGTATCATTATCATTCACCCTATGTTATGGAATCATTAGAAAAGGATACTAAGTGTTCATTAGTAGTGATAGTGCCATTTCCCAAAAACTTGGGAAAATGATCCTTAAACTTAGGAAGGGGGTTCGTAGATGGTTAAAGATTCAAAGGAGAAGATACATGCCACATAGTAGTCGTAGCATCTTCTTCAAATTGAAAAATACCATATTTTTTTATGAATTTATCTGGATTGGTTGTAGATTGGAGCAAAATTCGATGGCTATAAATGTTTCCAATTATAGATGAAGGAACCACCAGTACTGCTACCACCACCAGATGATGCCATTTTAAAAGTGACAGGGATTGCATATATAGGTGAACTGGCATAATCAAGTAAATATCTATGAAGATTATTTTGTTGACTTTGTATAACATCCTTTTTCCTTCCTATTTCAAATATAGGATAAAACTCAGGGGACAAATCTCTTGTTCTTCGAGAAGAACGAGAGATGGAGGACATGTGCAAATGACTTAATGAGGAGGTTGATTTCTAGGTAATATTTTTTGGGCTTCCCACTGTTCACATATTTTGATATCTCTGAAAATGTGACTGAGGAGGATCTCCACACAAAGAATTCAATCCATGGTGAAAATCATTAACTTTGCACATCATGGAGAAAAATCATTAACTTTACACACCATGTAGAAAAAATCATTAAAATGCTAATTAATGATAAGTGGAAAAGAAAATTAATTAATCATGAATGATTTAATTGTAATAAATTATGAATACTTGAAGTGAGTTGGAAAATATCACGTATTATTCATTTAATTGTAAAAATGGGAAATTAGTTGTGAGAATCCAACTCAAAAATTAGTTTCCTAATTTTAAGAGGGAATTAGTTTCCTATTCTTAAGGAGGAATTTAAGGGTCTTATGAGTTGGCTTGGACTCTTCCTCACTTTATTACAAGTGGATTCCTAGTCTCCAGGAGGAAGTTAAGGGTCTTTCTCATTTTTGTCCTTGGGTAGGTACTAGATCCTAAATTCATGGACCTTGTCCTTTTGGATTATGGAGCTAGGAAAAATTATTTAAACCCCTTTATTGAGAGGATTTTGAAAAAAGGTTTTTGGATGCCCTTTGAGGCTCTTTTGGAGAGCTCTTTGAGGAGAGAATCAAGAAATCATGCTTGTAATTTATAATCCCCTTACTTGGGAGAGTTGAACCCCTTATTGGGAGAGCATGCTAGCCCCTACATTGGGAGAATTATGCCCCACATTGGGAGAGCCTTGTTGTCCCTTCATTTTGGAGAAGACTTAGCCCTTTTCTGTAAAGGAGAACGAACCCTGCATTGAGAGAAGCAATGGCAAGCAATTCATATTCCAAGCGGATCTGGATACATAGCTAAAAGGTTTTGGTGAACTCCGTTAACAACTCAGTGATATCTTCCTCTTATGTGATTGTCTCATGTTTCTTATGAATATCTTTATTTATGCAATTATAATTGTTAAATGCATATTGTAATGAATTATGATACTAACAGCTCATGCACCAAGTTTATATTCAATTTGGATACAATCCTTTCATAAGAACATGTGTTCACCTTTAATGCAATCAAGTTCAATTAAAATGATATTATAACTAATCATTTCATTAAGTGAACCTAGAACTATATCAAGTTTGGTAACAAGGTCACCCCAGATTCAGATCAAAATGACTTCCCAAGAATGATGTAATTCAACTCGACTCCTGACAATTTCTAAAATGGTATTGAATAAGGTCAAGGAAATGCTAGTTTGATCATCAATACCATCACCAATATTGGGTTGTCTAGTAACATGTACAGTCATGGAAACAATCAATTTAAGCCAAAATAATGACAATAAACAAAGAAAATACAACTACCAGAGAAATATGAAAAAATTTCCCCAGTATGGTCACCAAATAAATGTTGATGGAAAGATATGAAAAACCTTACCCCAACATTTTTGAATCTTACATGGCTAAGGTAAGATAAGTGGTATGGTGACCCCAGGTTTATAGCCAAATTAGAAAATTCAATTGATTCTCAAGCAATAGATACTAGGAACCAATGTTGTCTTTTTATGATTAAATATTAAAAATAAAGAAAAATGTTAGTTTGTTTGTATGAGAGATTAAAAAAAAAGCAGCTACAAATCTAATAAATAATACCGAAAAATACACAAGTGAGACCAAAAATCAACACATCCTTTTTATAGATTTCCTTTCTAGTTACAACCAGAACCCCTTTCACATACCCCTGCAAGGGTAAGGACCAAAATCAAATTTAGAAATATTTGGTGAGCACCACACACAAGACTCCGATGTCAAGAAGAGACCAAGACTATAGATGTTGGATCAAACTAGCCACATAACACCATTGCTTGACTCTAAAAAATATCCATCTACATCTACTTGACTCTACATCTATTGCTTGACACTATTGCTTGACTCTACATCTACTCAAAATTTCATAAGATTTTCATAGATACATGACTTTCCCTTCTACAACTCACAGATATCCACACTTTCCTTCACTACAACCTGCAGAAATCCACACTCTGGTGACCTTCAACTTGCAAATATCTCAGAAACTAGGGTTTGTTGCAACCCTGAGACTTTCACCTTTGACCCTCCTTTTCTACCTCATAAAAATTTCTTCACAACCTTAGCAAAATATCACTAGTTCAAGAGATAGATAATCAATGAATGAGTTTGTGAGTTTTCTTATGAGAGACTCCTTGAGGTGTTTATATACTTTTTCATAGTAACCTCTCTCCTTAATTTAGGGCTTTCTTATTGCAACCACTTTACCCTTTGACTAAGACTTGTAACCAAATAGGGGCTTCTTGACCACTCTTTGAGGATTCCAACTTTACAAGGCCATATCTCCCTAACCATGAGGAACCATGTGGTGCTCCACATCTCACCAGAAACAACACGATATGTTCTATCCATCTATGACAATCTTCCCTACAATTACACTATCATTCTTGTCTATATTCCTTAATTAACTTTGGGTACCAAAACCACATCATCGAGGCTTCTTCAAGGGTTGACATCAATGAAAACCAAACTATCAACAACAATAATAAATACTTGGAGAAGTGATATTCCCTAGAGGTCCAAGAAAGCCTTAAGCACAAGAAAAATTTTCCAACTTAGAAAATTACAATATCTCATGTTTTCACGTATCCCAATGTATGTTGGTATACAATTGATGAAAAACAACACCAGGATATTGGATAATATCATTAACAGTTAAAGACCTTACTATGACAGATCTGGATTGGGATACAATCAGACAAAGACAGAGAAAGTTTAAATCTCCAAAATGATAGAGCAAGAAGCATAACCTAGACGCTATGCAAAATCCATCAAAGGTCCCTTAAAAGAAGAAGACATGAAGACTGAAGGGGAAGATTACTGTTATAACTCTAATTTTCACCAGACATGCATACCTGGTATCAAGCCATCTAGCTTGACATTTTTTCCAAGCCACCATTGAAAATCTCTTCTAAAAATCATCCTTTTGAAGATGTACGTGCCCTGCACCACTGTTGCCAACGTATATACACTAGCTGACCCATTACAACCCGCGTATACTGACAAAAGAAAAAAAATAGAAAGTTGCAGACATAATACAAATTTCTGGGTAATTGCCTAAACTGTTTGACCACCCATAGCCGATCATTCAACCAGATAACTACCCTCTTTTAGCCTATAAAAGAAGAGGTAGGGGTCCCATTTCAAAAAGAAAAAAATAAGAGAAAAGAAACTCTACCCCTTTTTGTATTCCCCTTGCCCCAATATTTTGCAACCATTTTGTGAGAACTGAAGAGGAGAAGCATATGTGGAAGTGGTTGGTGCACAGTTGAAGAGGATCCCAGGACCAGATTCAAGGAGCAGTAGCTAATCTCACCATTGTAAGTGACTTTTGTGAGGTTAATAGAAATAATAACTTTTCCCCTCCCGCCATACGAGGTGTTCAATATTCAGTTTTGATTTATATTTTATTAGAACATCTAACCCACTAATTCATATATAAGATGCATGTTCGTATTTATTTGTTTGTATTTTTGTGAATGAAGGTTGGATTTGGGAGGAGAATTGCAGTCGAGGAGCAACTGAACACAAAAAGGATTGACACCAAATGCGGAGTTCAAGGTAGAGTTACCAGATCCTTTTATCCTTTTGTTTTATGCATGAATGTGGGGCCTATGTCGGGATAATAGTAAAAAGTAGGAGACTTTAGACAGTTAGTTCTGCATGCATTACATAACCCTTAGTGCTAGTCTGTAGGGGGTTTTCCCACCCACATCAGAATTGGTGACCGTACTGGGGAAATCTCTAGGGTTTTTTGGGGATACTTTTTGGGTGTTGTAAATCGGTTTGATTACCTTTTTCTGAGTTTCAGCAAGAGTCTGAGTTTGTAGGGATTCTGGTCTTCCATACCAGTACTCCCTGCTTTGATTGCTTGACTATTGTTTTCTTTTTCATGAAGTTACTTTTGCACATGTATATACAGGCTCTACCTTTAGCCAGCCCATGTACATACACTGCCTGCTGAAGTGTCAGTAGCGTGCCTGAGTTGAGATTTTTTTTTTTTTTTTTTAAAGAGGCAGTCATCCTCTTCCCTGTCAGAAGTAGTACTTCTTAGGGGTTTTCTTGATCCATTCCTGGTCTCTGTTATAACAATTTGTAGTTTAGGTTTGACCGCAGTATAGCTTTTCTCTTTTAAAGTTGTTTTTGTATTTTTCTTTATTCGGTTTTTAGACGAGATTGTGAGTCTGTTTTGATTTGCCTGTTTGGTATTGTTAGTGACTCCCTGCAGTCTGTGGTGGGCCAGAAGTCATTTCTTGGTCTTGTCTTGTCTTTATTTTTCCCTTTTTGCTTCAGAAAAGAAGAAAATAATACATTTTCAAATTTCTTGTTTTTGAAGCATAATAATATATATATATATATATATATATATAGATTTCACTTTCTTTGTTTGGTTAAGTAGTTGGTTGTTTGCATTAATAATCAGGAAAAAGAATGATTTCGTAATTTCTTGGCTATTGAATTAGGACAATAAGAATCTCGTGGTCGAGCGAAATCTTGTTTTGAGTTTTCCGTTAAAAGATCTTAGAAAAAAAAGTCGTTTGAAAAGTTGGTTAAAGAATTTTAATTTGGCAAACCTTTATTTATGAAGAAGTAGTTTGTTTTTAGTTTCATTGTATGCTCTTCTCTTTCGTCTCTTAAAAACATCATTGATTTCACTTTTGTTCCCTTTTACTTAAGACAAGCCACACAAATTAATGATTAATTAAAATCAACTAGACTTTATTTTTGTAGGGTCCATCAACTAGTCTAGGCTAGATCCTTAATTTAGGATTGGAGAGGAAACTCTTCAAGGCTACAAAAACAAACATAAGAGTATGTGCTAGGGCGTGCTTAAAAGTCTAGTAACCATGAAATTTGTCTGGGAACCCCCTCTACCATAGGGGATAAACACAAGTTCGTGTGCAAAATGGTAGCGGAGATAACCCCTCCAAAACTAGACCAAATGTAGTGGGGAACACATATAGAGGGATTATCTTGGGATTTCGTTGATTGCATTTTCCATGGAGATTCATGGGTCTCAAATCCATTCTAGGTCCTCATTCATCTTCCAAAACACTTGTTTTTGATACCCTTGATAGGTTTCGGGCTTGATACCCTGCTCATTGCAGTCCACCCGACTGTCGACTATACCCACTTGGCGACTGTTCGCAAGCTAGCAACCTGGTTGCCTATCATTCTAGTGAATTACACAAGTGACTGTGGGGGTATACTATGGTACCTAGGACAGACATAAGGCTATGCTTTTTAGAGTATACCTAGAGGGTTATTCCGTATTCAAGTTGTACTTGCACCGGTAAGTTGCTCTAGTGTTGGTTGTTGTAACTGTTCTTCCAACTAGTTAGTGACTGCTTGTTTTATCTCATAGGTACTTTTTTCTAGGGTGTGATTGTTCTCAAATGATTAGAAAGGCTTTATTGTGTCTCTGATCTTCTCACACAGTGGAGGATCAGGAGCTCCATCAGTCGTGAAGGATTCTTGGCCTACCACCGGTTAATCTGGAGCCACCCCTGCCATCGCTAAGGTGAAAAATTGACCAACATGGGTCTTTTGAGGCAACCAGGACACAAAAAACTGTGCCCGACCCACCTTCAAGAGGAGAACATTTGATTTTGGAGGAACCAACTATTTCTGACCTTGGAGGGGAAGCTCTTGGTCCCTACAACCCTCCAATCACTGATCTATCAGTGCCCATAGTCGTACATGCTTACCCTTACGAGCATCAGGTAGTGTCACAAGCAGTGATGGAAACAAATGTTGCGACTTCTTCAGGGAATTCTCATATTCCCTCTATGGTTGTCACTACAGGGGGTGTTTATCCTCCTAACCAACCGTTGTTAGTCCAAACCACTATGGTCTTGACTGCCTCTACCTCGGGCAATGGTCCGCTTCCATCCATGGTAGCGATCAATTTTTGTTTTACCCAGAGTATGACAAGTGCTCTGTTCTCATACGGGATGCCTGGATTTGATACAAACTCTATCCTTTCCTACTCCAGTCTACAGACTTTAGGTCTGGGGGCAGGGAGCTCAAATGCTCCTCTATAAGGATCCATGGGGGGCATTCCAACTCCTTATAACGCTTTCCCTTAAGGAGGGGGTCATATACCTCCTTTGTCCCCTTCACTCAGCAGTGCTCACCAGTAATCCACTGGGTCGAACACAAATAATAGTTCATTTGGAGAATGTAGTCAAGGACTTCATTCCTATAGCATGCCAGTAGGTTCGACACCTTTCTCTTTGTTTGACGCATTTGGTAACAACTCTTTCTCGTCAGCTGCCTTCTCGACCAAAGGCAACCCTGGTTATGGACAATAAAATCATATGCAGGGTACTATTCTTGCACAGGGGGCAAACCTAGGAATTCATTTCTCACAAGGACCTTGGAATCCATGGCAGGGATTAGTTCCCTCATTAGGGATGCTAACCAGGGACAACTCCTTCCATAGACAATGGAACCCCGGGCAAGGCTCAGGACCTATGCTTTTCGGATCGGCAGGGGGAAACCCTTCCCAAAATCCTTGGAATGCAACGCAAGCCCAACATTCTACATCCTATTATGGGATTCAACCAATGATGTCTCAACAAGTGTAGAATCCATACACTAGTCATGGCCATGGTTTTTACCAGAACCCTAGCCAACAACCTAAATTTTCCTGGCAACCTGGTGCCAGTCAAACTCTAGGCTCCTTTTTCCATGGTTATAATCAACAACCCAAACTACCGTTTCTAGCAACTTTTCATTTACCAGACTTTTAAAGGTTATTGAATGACCCTATCTGTCATGATCCGCGTTGGCCTTCTATGCCAACCGATTTTCCTTCAAACATTCCAAAATTCGAAGCTAAGCCTAATGAAGATGCAGGCGATCATGTGACTACCTTTCCTCTTTGTTGCTCGTCTAATTCATTGAAAGACAACTCCGTCCAATTGCATTTGTTTCAATGCACTCTCATAAGGAGTGCTACAAAATGGTACATTGAGCTCGACTACTCAAGATGCTCTTTCTTCAACGAATTGGCAATGGCTTTCTTAAACCATTTCCAATTACCTGTGAGATACGACACCAACACTGAATTACTGGCCAACTTTGAGAAGAAAAAGGCAGACCATATCTCTGATCACATCTGAGAATGGAGACGCCGAAAGAGTTTGATAAAAGTGCTAGTCCCACCAACATTCCTGCTTGAGTGGTTCCTTAATTCTTTGGTCCCACAGTTATCCAAATATATCGCAATGTCGAGAGTGTTTTCCGAAGAAGATGCAATAATGAGAGCTCAAAAACTAGAGATGATTTACTCTCAGTCTGGTTTACTTTATGAAATTTTTCCAGATGCACCACGGTCAATACTTGACAAGACCCGAAAAAGAGTTGGACCACATACTGATGGTATTGTTGGTTCAGCACAAATGAAGCCTGATGATTAGCTATCAAAACAATTGCAGCAATTGTCGATACAACAGAAAGCGGCCAGCCAGACCACTCGTCCAGCTGCCCCATCTACCCAAACATCAGATGTACATAGTCTACAATCGACAAACCTGAAGGCCACCCAACAACCTGATGGAAAGAAGAAATAGTGAAAGAAGGGTAAAGGGGATAAGAAACCTACCAATAATGCTAGTGGGGGAAACATAGAAAAGAAGAAGTTGAAGTATCCATGCAACCTATGCACAGAAGACCACTCGACTCACTAGTGCCCTCGGCTTGCGGAGGCCCAAAATTTATTGGCGCAGCAGTAGCCTACTATGTTAACAAACCCATTTCAACATGGGAAAAATTTAAATCAAGCCTCTTTGAGCACATATGGGGGAAGTCAAGGACCCCCTCTGTATTCGAGTAATCCTTTGTCTGCAAATGTGTATATGATGAAAGGTGATGCCTATATATCGACTAGAGCACATGATTACAGAATGCCAAACACCTATGAGAAGAGTAAAAAATCCAAAAACCCACCTCTTCCTATCCATATTGAGAAGATGTTGGGCGTAACAATGACATGCATCCCAAAAGGTGCATTCAAGAAAGCTTCTCACAATCCAAATGCAAGGGCCACCTATAACTACTATGTGGTGGAGGATTTGTCTCAAACCCCTTATGCGATGTCTTCTTTGGAGGTCCTCCAGAGATGCCCTTCCCAGAGAAAGGATTTGTTAGTTGCCTAAGGATCTGTTGAGTCTTGTAATCTGGGTACGATCATGATTGATACGATCGACTTAAAACCTCATCTCCCTTACCACATGGCATTTCATATAGTAGTGGCTTACACCACGAAAAATTTTACCCCGAACATTTTTCGCACGGTGGTTGATGAGGGAGCCTCGACATGCGTGATGTCGTTGGTGTGTTGGAAGGCCATTGGCCAACCCATTTTGTCTCCATCATTGAATCTTCTTACCACTTTCGATGGTCGTTCATTTTGACCACATGGCATCATCCCCTCTTTCCCCATGTAGTTAGGGGAGAAGACTGTGTGCATCGAGGTTGAAGTGGTCGATGCGTCTCTCGATCTTGTTAGGAAGGAGTTGGACCTATGCTATGCAAGTAGTGGTCGCTATAGTTTTCCATGTCTTGTTTCCACATGAGGGCCGGATCATGACCATTGATCAGTTGACTTTCTCCCATCCTGACTCTTCATCGGGGGAATCCATGGTCTCGATGATTGATAACCCTCAACCCAACATCATCAACATAGGGGTTGGTTTGTGCTTGCCTTTGATGGGTACTTTCGATTACCCTCCTCCTTCCGATGATGTTAAGTTCATATCAGACCAGCCTAAGGTTGATATTTTTCAAGTCTTGTTGTTTCATATTACCTACTTCAACAATATATGGACTCTTCCTTCCCCATAGACCATGGTGGAAGGGACAGGGCACCATGGTATGGCCATGATCTTATCCGTGACATAATTTGCATACTTTATAGTCCATCAAGCTTTCGCCAACCCTGATTCGACTCCTGCACAAGAGTTAGATCCAATTCTAGAGCCTACTTGGGCTCAAGGTTCCCTTGCTGATACTGATTCTTTGGACTTAGTCTTGCCCTTAGAAAAAGAGATTATTGAAGCAATGACTAGTCCGAATAGACCCTGGGATGATCTCCATCACAGATCTTACTTTCTCCCAGAGTTAAGAAGAATTGAAGCAGGAGAATTCACTTTGACTATGACTGGAGATAGGTCTTTTCCTATCAATCCCTTGGCTACACACGCTATTTACACCGAAGGTAATATGGAAACCATCCTTGAAATGATACCTATTGATATCTCCAGAACCCCTGCCATTGTGGATAATATTCTCATAGGAGATGACTATTTCCCAGAGGATATTCGAATCTACACGGATTTATTTAAAGAATTCCGTGGAATTTTTGCTTGGTCTTACGAGGAAATTCCAGGCATTGATCCAAGAATCGTCAAACATTAAATCACGACTTATCCTGATGCTAAGCTGGTCCGACAGAAGCTTCATCCAGTCAAACCTAAGAAAGCATCAGTTATTAAGGCTGAAGTAGAGAAAATTCTCAAAGTGGGTTTTATCTACCCTGTCCATTTGACTCAATGGGTGTCAAATCCCGTTCTGGTTGACAAAAAACAAGGTACAATTTGTGTATGTATAGACTTCCATGATTTAAACAAGGCCTGCCCAAAGGATAACTTCCCCATGCCATTTATTGACTAGATAGTCAATGAATGCGCAGGTTGCGAGGCCTTTTCTTTCATGGATGGTTTTTCGGGATACAATCAGATATAGATCAAACCCGAAGACCAACACAAAACCGCTTTGATTTGTCCGTGGGGTACATTCTCTCTTATTGGAAGATGCATTTTGGTCTGAAAAATGCTAGAGCTACCTTTCAGTGGGCCATGTCTTTTTCTTTCCATGATATCAAACATATAGTCGAGGCCTACCTTGATGATTTAGCATCACGATATCGTAAGAGAGATGATCATCCCACACACCTCTGACTTATCTTTGAGTGATGTTGCTACTACCGGATTCACTTGAATCCAAACAAATGCATTTTTTGTGTGACGTCGGGTCGTCTGCTAGGTTTCATAGTTTCAACAATAAAGATCATGGTCGATCCTATTAAGGTTGAGGCAATAGTTTAGTTGACTCCCCCACATACAATCCTTCAACTTCAGAGTTTACAGGGAAAAGTGAACTTTTTACGGCGTTTCATCACAAACTATGCCAATATCACAAAGGGTTTCATGCGTTTACTGAAGAAGGACATTCCTTTTCATTGGGACAAAGCTGCTCAATTCTCTTTCGAAGCGTTGAAACGTGCCCTCACGTCTGCCCCTCTGCTTTGGCCACCCAATTATAATAAAGATTTCTTATTATACTTGGCCACGACAGAGTCAACCATCGGCATGGTCTTGGTTTAGGAGGATGATTTTCTTGAGGAATACGTGATTTATTGCCTGAGCCGAGGCCTAGTTGGATTGAAACTCAATTATTCCCATGTTGAAAAACTTGCATTGGTAGTAGTTCATGTTGTCCAATGGTTCCATCATTATATCTTGTTTTGCAAGACCACCATCATTGCCATTGTGAATCCGTTTCAGTACGTGTTGACATGATGATTAATTGGTGGAAAGATCAATAGATGGATATTTTTCCTCTACTAATTTGACTTAGATTTTGTTTCGACAAAATCCATAAATTCGTTGGTCTTTGCGGAACTCATCTCAGAACTTCCAGTCGAGTCAGGTGATATTATGCCCGAAGAGTCGCCTATTAAAGGAGACATGTTTTTGATCGCGTCTTTGGACCCCTAGTATGGATATGTACTTGTCTATATCCAGACTTTGAAGTGCCCCGCCTCTGCTTCAAGTGATGATCTTCACCGTATACGTCACCAGGACAAGAACTATCTCATACTCGAGGACACTTTGTATCGTCGAGGTGTGGATTTCATCCTTCACCGATGTCTCACTCATGAAGAAGCATAAATCATGCTTAATAATTTCCACACTAGAGCATGTGGCGGTCATTTGTCTAGGTTGGAAATAGCCCAAAATATTATACGAGCTGGTTACTTCTGGCCGACATTAATCAAAGATTGTGCTGAATCAGTCAAGAAGTGTTACTCATGTCAAATCTTCTCTCGGAAGATGAGGGCACATATCGCTCCCATGTTTCCCATAATCACCGTTGGTCCCTTCACCAAGTGGGGGATTGATTACACTACATACAACCCCCCTTCAGCAAGGGGGCACTGTTATATCATTGTAGCAGTAGACTACTTCATGAAGTGGGTCAAAGCCATGCCAACGTTCAAAGATGATGGAGAGATCGCAACTCTCTTTTTGTTTAACCAGATAATAGTAAGGTTCGACGTCCCGAGAGAGATTTCCACTGACCATGACAGTCACTTTCAAAACAAAATTATGTTTGAGTTAACATCAAAGCTTGGGTTGAGGCAAGAACATTCATGACCCTACTACCCACAAGCGAATGGTCAGGTGGAAGCTATGAATAAATCTCTTAAGACTATTCTCCAGCAAATGATCAATTCGGCCAAGTCAAATTGGCATTTGATGTTATACTTGACATTATGGGCCTACCAAACGTATGTTAAGACTGCAACTGGTTTCTCACCTTTTCAACTCATTTACGGGTTGGAAACAATCTTTCCCATAGAGTGCCAGATCCTGTCTCTAAAGTTGGCAGTATAGTTATTTCCAGACACTTCACCGCTTGAAGAGAGTTTATTATACCTCGAGTAGCTCAATGAGCAGCGTCATGATGCGACCTTGTCTAACGAGGCTCATAAACAAAAATTCAAGTGTCAGTATGATCGGTCTGTTTGTCCTTGGATTTTCTTTGAAGGTGACCTTGTCCTAGTTTATGACCAAGATAAGGACACCCTGGGGGTAGGCAAGTTCAAACCCATGTGGTTTAGACCTTTCATCATGAAAGAGGTTCTAAATAAGGGTGCTTATCATCTGGTGGAATTTGAGGGAAATTCTTTGGCGAAGCCTAGAAATGGGCTCTATCTCAAGAAGTATTACTCGTAGGTAGGTCGCCTCGGGTGACTTCTTGTACATATGTATAGTTCTTGTACATTTTCTTTTTTAGTTTTGGTCTTTTTGGTTTTATGGACGTTTCATTTTTTATGTCATATTTTTCACTGTGGCACATGTCAAGTGAATCAGAGGTGTTCGTTGGGTTCACAGATGGCGCTAGTCGGCACACTTGGAGGCTTGCTTCCACAGATTGGGTGATTTTCACACCTCAGGGCCAGTTTCTATCTTCAGGAGGTATCTGTTTAGGTGACACCACAAATAATGTCACTGAATACAACTCATTTCTTGAGTTGCTTCGTGACGCTTTGTCGCTTGGTATCTCTCACCTCTAGGTCTATTTAGATGCTCAACTGGTTGTGTCTCAGTTAAATGGGGTTTACCACATTTACAATCCTACTCTACACCGACGGTTGTAAATGTGTTGAACCTGCACATAATATATCTAGCTAAACAATAATACACACATTTTCAAAGAGAATTGGAGAAAGAAGAAGAAGGAGAGAAAGAATGGAAGAATTCTCATTAACCGTTGTGAATAATGAATACTTTACACATGATATACTCTGTATATCTCAATGAGTTCGACTTGAGGTGAACCAAGTCGCCATAGTGGTGGTCTAGAGTGATATGGACACACAACAACAGTTACAGGAGTGAACTGCTACCTATTCTAGTCTCTCAGGTAGTTACGGGAGTGAATTGCCATCTAGTTGAGTTAACTAGTCAACTAGTCTTCAGTTAACTGACTGAACATAGAGTAGTGAGGAGTTAACTTAAGGAATCAAGGATAATGTGCCACTTTAGTGATGATACCAAGGCAAGGTCTAATTATCATGGTGATGATCCCAATGTTGCATGGTGATGATCCCAATGCAACATATAAACTCAACTCAACTAGTCAAATTGAAGTGTCTACTGAAAGAGAATATTCTCCAGGTGGAATATTCTCCCCTAAAATATAGGAGACTGGATAATGACTAATTATGACTAATAAACAAATAAAAACCTTAGGAAAAATAAATCCTAGGTGTGTGTGAAGTAACTCCAACACCCCCCCTCAACATCACTATGGGGAAAATAAAGATTGGGTCTCAACAATGTGGCCATGTTAGGTACCCAAGTACAAAAGATACACTGAAA
>ML799392.1:77074-105883 GCA_009831015.1 Picea engelmannii
AGTGGACCCAACCCTAAAATAAGGAAAGTGGGGCCAAGTGACCTAGAATATGTTTTTAAGGAAGCTACTTGGAGAGTATAAATAAGAGGCAAGGCTCTCTCATTTGAATCACACTTGAGCATATTGAATATATATAGGTTTCTTAGGTTTACAAATGATATATAAGCCGAAATTATGGGGAAAGTGAAGAAAAGAATGCCGAAATGCAAGGAAGGATAAATTCTTTTGATGGTGCTTTCTAAGGTATGTTATTTTCAGGTCATCTCACCATTTTCGCTATAACTTTTTTTCTATAATGATTTAGATCCTGAAATTGTTATTAAAGTGAGAAAACATATCCAAGTATATGTGGTTCAAAATTCAGATTGTGGGTCGTTGTATTTTGGTAGTTACACTCTGTGGAAAATAGGGTTTGTGGCCAGTCCTGAAACTAGTCAAAATCAGGTGTTTCGGGTAAAAATGTCATAACTTATTCATAACAGATCCAAATTCAGTGAGACCAAATGTTTTGGTTAGGGTAAAGGCTTTAGTATACTGTGTAATAGTTTCATATAATTTCATCAAACATATTGTGCGGGGCACTCTCTATAAGGTCGCTCTCTAGAATAAGCCAGAATTCAGCAAGGTATGCCATTTTTGCAATAACTCCTTTTCTGAGAGGTTCCAAGTAGTGCCACTTGGAGAAATTGCATAAATAACACTGAAGAAAATTGTGTATCAGTTTCAAAGCTTTATACATTACATGTTCAAATTTATGATTACTTCAAGTTAGGGTTGTTGACTAATCCAAAACTAGGCATGTGAGACTAAAAACAAGTTTGATGAAAATTCTAGTCTTTTGTTTTTAAAAGTTAAGGAAGGTTTGAAGGAATGTGATCATATACACCAGGTCTATTACAGAGCTACAAATCATATTTGGATGATGAAATTGATGAGGGCGTTTTGTTGAGGTTGGTGCATGGTTGATGCACTTGTTTAAGGTACAGGTTGATTACAGGTTGGTGCATGGTTGATGCACTTTTTTATGGTACAGGTTGATTACAGGTGCTGATGGATGTGCCTATTTTCATATGATAGAGGATGTGATACAGACACCAGGGAACCAAGGAGGTTTCTTGGAAGCTTCATCTACAACTCCTTCCCACCAGGAAGAACAATTGGACACACATAGAGAATATGACCAAGTGTCACAAACAAGAATGGAGTTAAAAGGATTTCCACATTTAATTCCTTCCCTTAGTGATACTGATGATTTTGGTTCTTTTGAGAAGCACACCACAAGTATTGGCTCGAAATTGATGAAGCATATGGGGTATGAAGGAAGAGGTCTTGGAGCCAATGAACAATGCATTGTGAGGCCCATCGAGGTGGTAGAATGGCCTTGATATACACGGATATTCTATGTTTGAGAAGAGGTTGGAGAATGCTCCAAAACCAAAGAGGAAGAAAACTCCAAGACCCAAGATGTAATTAAGTCTTCAAGCGATAGAACTGAATTAGTGTAGGCTGAGAGAACATCATTTCATGATCGTGATTGAAATTCATATCTGAGGGGAGATGAGTACTCCAAAGGAAGAGGTCAGGAAATCTCTCCTCGCCATTCCAACACCAGAGACAACCCATCAAGGTATAAGAAGTCTCTTTATTCTAATGTTCCTTTTGTTTACAAACAAATTGATAATATAAAACAAATCTTATGGCATAGAAAAACCATGCACATTTTGTGGTATGAATAACCATGTTGTTTACAAGTATTGGAAAAGAAAATATTTGTACAGGAAATTTGTGGCAACCAAAAAGAATCCGAGGCTTGAAGACCCTTCTCCACATGAGGAGAAAAGGAAGGGAAAGAAAACCCTGAACAGGAAAACCCATTGCAACCATTGTGACAAAGGTGGACACCATGAAGCCACCTGTTGGACCCTTCATCCAGACCTACGTCCCAAGAAGGACAAGAAGGTTAGGAAAGCACCTATTGAGGAACCAGTTGATGAAGCAACTCAGGAAGGAAGCTAGCTACTAGAAAAGGGACAACTAGAGAAGAAGGACCCAATCCTCTTAATGACTAAAAGGATGGAATTTTTTTTTGAGTTAGTTGATAGTGGCCATTATTGTAAATCACTTGTTGTTTCTAAGACCCCATAGAAGGGCACTTATTGTAAAAGTGATGACTTGTATAACATCACTTCTTTATGAAACATAGTGATAGTTTAGGCCTTGTGAGGTAGCATTGAGTTTGGGATTCTAATGTAAGTCCGTGAGACATTTGTAATCTCATAATGTAAGACTTTTGGGGTCCAAAAGTCCTTTCAGTGGGGAGGTATGATCTGGGAGGCTCAAAATGGTCGAAGAGGACAAAAAAGGGTCAAAAATCAAATTTCTTGGAATCCAGTGAAAACTAACCCAAGTCAAAGAGCTCATCGTAAGATTTCCAACAATGAAAACGATGCCTCAAACAGAGCTAGGATGAAGAAGTTACAGTTGGTCAAAGTTGGAAGTCAACCTAGTAAAAGTCAATAGGGTGACATCAATGTTCGTACATATGACATCATAATCCATACTACTGACGTTAGCAGGTGACTGTGAAGAGATGAAATCATGCTAACATCAACATGCTGACATGGCAGCACAAGAGGCTGCCATGTGTCATGAATTCTTGGAATTTTGGGCAACCACTTGGGCCTATCGACGAGTGCCATGTGACACCCCAGGTTATACCATGTGCCACCACCCAGGATATGCCATGTGGCAGGATGATAGTGTGACAAGTGGAACCATCCAGGAGCTTCCACATGGCAGTAGGATAGTGCAACACTTGGCGGGATTTGACTGGATAACGTGGCAAAGGAGTTAGTGTTTGACTGGATAGTAGGAAGCCTATGACAGGGCATCACGTGGACCAATCATGGGGCACCACATGGAAGCCCCAAAAATCCCAATGAGGGCTTGGTAATGGCCAATTAAAAATTAAAATACCAGGCAGATCGGCGCCGAATATGGTGACCGGAATGGTCGACGACGAACCCTCGGGACTACATATCCAACATATCCAAACAAATCGATGACCACATCCCGTATCCTGATGGCATCCACAAAATGTGGCAACCATATCCTAACGAAGGTACTAGTCCACAAGGGTCACATTCGATTTGTTGGGGTTCAAATTGTTGTGGAATTTTATATTGGG
This sequence comes from Picea engelmannii, assembly GCA_009831015.1. Lineage (NCBI taxonomy): Eukaryota > Viridiplantae > Streptophyta > Pinopsida > Pinales > Pinaceae > Picea > Picea engelmannii. Next base: position 80,262 of record ML799392.1, read on the forward strand.
TGGACATTTAAAAACCATGTGACAGTTGTGGCCGCATAAATTCATACCATAAAAAAATGGTGGTTAATATATATAAGTGTGATATGATATGGCTGTTAAAAAAAAACCATATTTAACATTAAGTTGGAACATATTCCAAATAGGGGGAGGCTCATGGGATTGACCCTAGGACCTCCCCAACGAATGACTTAACATAGCTACGATTTCCAACAAACCACGGGGGTCGGACTTGGTAATTCCACCCCAAAATTATTATTTAAACTCACATTTTTCATCGAGTTGGGAAAGAAAGGCACGTGCCTAGAGGTCATACGATGGAATGGAAATAAATGCAGGAAGAGTATTTAATGCAGGTTGCAGTCACACTTTACAAGGTAGAGAGCCCAACAGGGGACTAGAGGTGACTTCGTCCATTTGAGATGATTTGATAGTCATTCTTAACCGATTTCATGCCAAGATCACAATGGTGATGTTCGTTTCTACATCATAGCTTCTGATCATGAGGCTTATGATAGAAAACCTAATGTAAGCATGGTGCTTTTGTAAATTTGGTTTCTTTATGATATTTTGCAAAAGATGCATGGATGCTATAGATTTCGATGAGCGTGGAGTGGTGTAGCAAGGCAACAAGACCTGATCTATTATAGGGAAACTCATAATATTATCCTTTGCATGCAAAACTAAGGCAATGTTGATTATGATTGAATTTGATCAACATATTCGAAGAGGACAATTGTTTTCCATTGTAAAAGAGTCCTTATCATTTCCACACCTTGTGAGAGATCAACCTTCATCAGAAGAGATCATCTCTTTATGAAAGAGACATTTCCACTTGTTGTGAGAACATAGTCCTTATATTTAAGGAGAATATATCATTTCCACAGATTGTGAGAATCAACTTTGTGAGAATTTTTCCCTTGGATTGTCCACAGAGATTGCCTAATTTCATAAGAGACTTTGCCACATCTTGTGAGAAACTACTCTTTACACATAAGAGTACCTCTTCAATGTTGTCAATAGAAGTGGGACTGCAACCCTTTTTATTTGTAAAGGAGAAGCATATTTTAAAGAGAAGAATAAAGTGGCTAAGTGGTTGAGCGAAGCTCAGAGACGTAGCCCACCCGGGGTGAAATCCATTAACAATTGGTGATTCTCTTGTCCTTCTATGTGATTGTTTATGTCATGCTTATTATGCTTCCTTATTTCTACAATTAAGTTATTGGATTCATTAAGTATGGTGTTATAACCCTAAATTTCACTATACATGCATACCTGGCATCAGGCCGTCTTACTTACTATTTTTTCCAAGCTATCACTAAGAAGCTTTTCTTAAAAGCCATGTTTTTGAAGATGTACATGCCCTGCACCACTACTGTCTACGTACACACACTTTCTTCACCACTAGAGCTCGTGTACRTATGCTAGCTACACCATTACAGCCCGCGTATACCCACAAATGTTGCAAAAATTAAAAAGTTGCAAGGAATTCATTGAGATTACGGGCTATTGGGTAGTTTTCCAATTGTCCCACCGCCTATAGCCCATCACGCAAACGAATAAMCATCCTTTTGTCATATAAAAAGGGGTGTTGGGGTCTCATTCCAAATCTAAGCATAAGAACAATGAAACTCTGCCCATTTCACATCCCCTCCTTGCCCCACAAATTTGCAGCCACCTTGTGAGTTTTGAGSAAGAATTCCCTATTCTTGCCTTTTTCCTCATTCATAAGCCTATGCCATTTCCCTAGAGAGAATTGTGAGAGGAGAAAGATACGTGGAAGTAGTTGGAGCTTGGTGAAGAGAATCCTGAACTAGGTTCGAGGAGCAGTCGCCGATATCATTGTAAGTAAATTTTGTGATTCTAATAAAAGAAGTACTTTTTTCTGTCCAGCCATATGATGTGTTCAATATTTATGTTTGATTCATGTTCTATAATGAAATATAACCCACTAATTCATATATGAAATGCATGTTCATAGTTATTTGTTTGTCTTCTTGTGAATGCAGGTCAACCTTGGGAGGAGACTAGTAGTCGAAGAGCAATCGAACACAAAAGGATTGACACTGGATGCAGAGTTTAAGGTAGAGTTACCAGATCTTTTATCTTGTATTTCTTGTATGAATGTGGGATATAGTCTGGGGTAGTATAAAGAGTAAAATACTTTTAGACGGTTATATATGCCTACATGTTGAACCCTAGTGTATTCCATAGGGGGTTTTTCCCACTATAGCAGAATTGGTGACCATACTGGGGAAGCCTCTAAGGTTTTTAGGGGATATTGTTGGGTGTTTTAATTGGTTTGATTACCCTTTTGAGTTCTCTGTAAGTTACTGAGTCTTTAATGGATTTTGGTCTGCCATACCAGTACTCCCTGCCTTGTTAGCCTGACTGTTAGTTTTCTTTTTTTGAGAAGTTACAGAGGTGTACGCGGCCTGTAGTGGGTCTGTACGCGTACATACGCACCATACCTTTAGACAACCCGCGTACATATGCTGGCTACTGAAGTGTTAGTAGCGTGCCTGCTTCAAGAATTTATTTTTTCAAGAAGAGGCAGTCAGTCTCTTCCCTGATTGAAGTCATACTTCTCAGGGGTTTTCTTGATCTAGTACTGGTCTCTATTGTTACAGTCTTGAGCCTGGTTCTGACGTTAGTTAGCTTAATCTTTTAAGATTTCTTATGTTTTCTTTGAAAGGGTTTTGGAGGAGTTTGTGAGTCTTTTCTGATCAGCATGTTTAGTATTGTCAGTGACTCCCTGCGATCCACAGTGGGACAGAAGTTAGTTTTTGGTCTTGTCTTGTCTTCACTTTTTCCCCTTTTGATTTCTTTAAAAGAAAAGAAAATAATTTATTTTCAAGTTTCTTATTTGTTTGGTTAAGTAGTTAGGTTGATTATATTGCTTGTCAGGAAAAAAAGTGTTTTTCTTAAGTTATTTACTGAATGCTTAGAACATTAAGTAGCTCGTAGTCGAGCGAAATCTTGTTTCTTGGTTTTCCTTTAAAATATCTTAGAAAAAGTTATTTTGAAAAGTTGGTTAAAGAGTTGAAATTGCAAATCTTTATTTGTCAAAAAGTAGTTTTTCTTTCAGTTTCATTTTATTCTCTTCTCTTTCATCTCTTAAAACACACCACTAGTTTCATTACCACTTCCTTGACTTAAAACAAGACACTTAAAATTAATGCTAAATTAAAATTTACTAGACTTTATATTTGTAGGGTTCATCAACTAGTCTAGGCTAGAGCCTTGATTTAGGTTAGAGAGGAAACTCTTCAAGGCTTAGAAAAAAAACATAGGAGTCAGTGATAGGGAGTGTCAAAAGTCCAGTAAACGTGAAAGTTATTCGGTACCCCCCTCTAACATAGGGGATAAACACGAGGTAGCGGAGATAACCCCTCCAAAGTCGGACCAAGTGTAGTGGGGAACGCATATAGAGGACTTGTCTTGGGATTCTGTCGGTCACATTTTCCACGGAGCTTTGTGGGTCTCAAATCCATTCGAGTTCCTTAGTCATCTTCCAGAACACTTTATTTCGATAACCTTGATAGGTTTTGGGCTTGATACCCTTCTCATTCCGGTCCACCCGACTGTCGACTGTACCCGCCTGGTGACTGTTCACGACTTGACAACCTAGTTGCCTTTATTTTAGGGACTTACATAGGTGACTGTAGGGGTATACCATGGTACCTAGGGAAGACATCAGGCCACACTTTGCAGAGTATAATCAGAGAGTGCTTGCGTGTTCGAGTTTCACTTGCACCAGTAAGTTGCTCTAGTGTTGGCTAGTGTAACTGTTCTTCCAACTAGTTAGTGGTTTGCTTTCTTTATCTCGTAGGAACTTTTCTAGTGTGTGCTGGTTTTCAATGTTAGTAAAAGCCCTGGTGTGTCATTGATACTCTCACAAAGTGGAGGATCAAGATCTCCGTTGGTCACGAAGGATTTTGGGCCTGTCGTCGGTTGCTTTGGAGCCACCACCGTGTTGGCAACCATTTTTCAATTTTATCATTTCCTTACAAGCTGCCTACACAAGGGTTTTGAACCCTCAATACTCATCGCAATTATTTAAAACCAAATGACACTATTATCTTGCACTATTCACACACCTTCCTTTCGTTTTCATTTTCACGACTGCAAGTGTGAAAACCTTGAGTCGCGAGTCATATCGATGGCATTAAAATCATCTTTGGATTGTTACGAATTCTCTTATTCATGTGGTCATTTCACCTCCAACTCAATAATGGTCATACAGTTGGCAAGACATCAAACCTTTGTTCACTTTGGATTTTGGTTAATATGGTTTCAATTTATAAGTTGGTGATGCTATGATTTTTGGTGTCTTTGATTAAATCCTTGGTGCAATGGTTTCATACATCGCATTAATTTTATGATTCAATCTTTGGTGCAATATTCGACATGTTGTTTTTTTTTAAATCATACACATACTATTGTTGATTTAACATACAGACCAATTGTTGGTTATGAACACTATGGTTTTCAAGTAGTAATTGGATATTTGGTCATAATCTTTTGGTTATGTATGTTATGGCTTTCGATGAGTATGTGATTAACCCATTTGATATGTTGATTGTGATGTGAATGATTTGAATTACCAAGGCGTCGTCGAATTGTACATGTCAAAATGAATGTTTTGCATGGTTCTAATTCATTCCACCACCCTCACACGCATAGGCATTAAACGTCTGCCTTGCATCTCGGGCTACCTCTGCTTGTTTTGAGAAAACTATGGGAATTGGTCCTATGCCTAGCCTGTCTAACCTCCTCACCATTTACCCTGCTAACTGTGTGTTCTCTCCTATGGCACCTGTAGTGTGCATAGAACCTAATGGCATCCAAACACTGTTGTTATTTGATAACGCTCGTGAGGACCTGTAGCGTAATGACTGGTTAGTGTTCATTAAAAAATTCAAGGGTTTCAACCTTGCGGTCGCTCAACAGTTTTCCCTCACATTCGATGGATGTAGGGCCAAGGTTGGGGACATCCAACTTGAATTAAATGAAGAATTCATCAGCTCAGCCACAGGTTTTCCAGCCAAGGGGCAGAGGTGGTTTAAGAATTCGAAGGTGGATGAAGTGCCATGGCCGCTCCTATTTACCTCGAGGAAAATTATCAGTTGTGATAAAGGTATGCCGGTCATAGCCCTTAAATCACGATGGCATGATTTATTGGCCATTGTTAAGAAATTTTTCACTTGCAAAGGTAGATATGGTTTAGTGTTTCTTTACCATCTCCGTCTGCTTATGAATTTCATAGATTTCCCTTTGAATATGCCTCACTACCTCCTTCGCAATCTGTATAAAATGGCCAAATGTTATAAGAGGGAGAAGGCTGACTCCAACCTCTTCCATCATTGTTTGATTAAAATCGTTATTGTTCATCATTTGAGTTTGAGTGGTGACTGTTGGGAAGTTTTCTTATTGAGGAATGACTTTTCCACTCCTGAATGTGGTCAAGTGAACAAGACTGTGCTCACCGAAACCCTTGTCGGGCCTGTCGTGCCATCTCCTACCCTCCTACCCGTTGTCAAACCCTCAACCTACCCCAACGCTGACCTACCTGACACCCTTCCTGGCCGATGTTTGAAAGACAATGCTAAGCCTGTTAAGAGGCCTGCAAGAAAAAAGGGCAAGGGTAATACAGATGTCAACAACAAGGGAAAGAAGGTTGCACGTTGGGTATCCAGGTGTACTCATAATAATCCCAAACAAAACACAGACCAGAAGCATATTGTTTTGAGTGAAGATTCAGATTCTGAGATTGAGCGATTTTTGACCGAGGAGTACCCTTACTCTCACGGCCTCTGTTCTGTTGAACCCTATGACTACATATCTAACCTCCCACCATGCCTAAATGGTGATCCTAACTTCCCCGGGATCAAGTTTGATAGTGGAACCCCTGGTAATTTAAAATATGCTTCACCTACAGTGACTCGGCCTGATCGCCCATAGTGCGATGAATGAAACTCATGGCTCCAAAGATAATATACAAATGTCCCTCTATTGCAATCTAAAATTAAGTCCTTGGAGGACCGGGTGACTATGTTGTCTAAGGAAAATGATAGACTCCAAGCCAACGATAAGAGGCAAAAGACCACGGGTTCTATCGTGTTCAAAAATGTTGAGGCAGCCACTGCCATTGTTAACTCGAAATTATCCTGAATGAATCGTATCCCTACAGCCAAGGTATGCTATTTCAACATTGATTTTTGAGTGATTTGGTTTGTTTTGAACTAGCATAGCCGATTGTGTTTTCTTTGAATTGGCAAAAACGACTGTGTTTTCTCTGAATTAGTATAAAACATTAGTTTGATAAATCAAATATAGTCTGTTTCAATTGAATGGATTCAATACGATTTCGTTTGTTCTGAATTGGCATAGAAGATTTGGTTTGTTTTAGCGTGAATGATTTTCTTTGCTTTGAATTAGTAATTAAGGGTTTGTTTGATAGATCGCATACATTTCTTTTATCATTGGATTATTTTAAAACGATTTTGTTTGTAAATATGACCAGCTACATAATCGTGAGATTCTGTAGCTAGTCATAAAATTTGGATTTTTTTTTATTTTACAATTAAAACACTATCTAAAATTGTTTACTCTTGCCCATCTACAGGTACACACGAATTTCAATGGGAATTGGATCTGCTGTGGCAGTTTAGAACATGCTTTTGTTACATAGTTTTGGTTTAGGTTGTTAGCCTTAGGCAGAAATAGGACTCTGGGAGATTGTTCCAATATTTTTGCAAACAGTTTTGATATTTTCCACAGGGGATGTTTCATCCTGTGGCCTTTATATACTCATTAATTTTTGTAAACAATCCATCACTGTTGGGAGAACAAAGACTATGGACTTATGATTATACAAACTCAAATAGAAGTGGATTTGTTGTACGGATTTAGCTTCAATTTATCTTACTTTTGTTCAAGTTTTGTGCATAACAATTTGTAATCAAATTATTGACTACTTTAGATATCAAGATTTGTTACAGGTTGATGCGTTATGATTTAAATTATATCCATATTTGATGTATCTCATTTTACTCACAACAATTACTCTGTTTGAATTTAATGAATAGAAGGTTTATCTTCTTTGTTAAATGAACAGTTATGTACAAATCTTCGCATTGAGATTTATCTAAATGTGATGATCTGTAAATTATAAAATTGCTGTTGTTTTATGTCTTGTTTGTTCTGTCATTCGTATTCAAAGAGCGTTGTTGCTTCCTGTTTACGAGAAGCTTGTGGAAAATCTGGTGTGGGTTTCTCCCATCAAACAGCTAAATCGAGTACTGTGAACATGACAAATAGGAAGCGCTTCTACAGGTCAGTTTGTTAGTGTTATTCAATTAGTTAATTAATATATACATTTCTTGTAATCTGAACATGTTTCATTGTTCATTTCTATAGTTCAGATTTACAGTTAGGATTGTTATTTTAATTGCTTATCTTAGATAGCTTTCATTTTATTCCTTTCTCATAAAAATTACAAAAATAAAAAATAATAGCTTCGCTGTCATAAGACAATTTACAAATGATATTGCAAATTTCGATCAAAATTTGTATTCTATAAATACTGTACATATATAATTGAGATTTAATTGTATTGATAGCTGAACATTTAATAAGTAGAATTATTGTTTTATGATATTAGTTAGTAAACTGTATATATATGTTTTAGATTTGTATATAGTTTGTTGTAGCTTCTTTTTTCACTTAGATTAGTTTCTTTAGCTTAGTTTTTCTTTCATTTTCCTAGGACTTAGATCGGCCAATGAAGCCGCTAAACCCATCGGAGTGGGTTAATCCAAACGTCTTGGGTTATTTAGACAAACCCGGACCGGATCCACTCCTCCAGTTGACGAGCGATCAATTTCTCCCGTCAACAAATGGCACTAGAAGGAGGGCCTGAAAATTATTAATGGCACAAGGTGGTTGTAAGACTCCTCCACCACCCAACCACTCACCTATAGTGACAAGAAGTCATTCAAATGACAACATCATCCCTCAAACAACAACCACATCAAACGACGATCTACGGATCACAATTGAACCAGTAACCCCAAATCCTACGGGTGGTGATGTACAAGAGATTGTCCGCCAATCTCTTTTAAGAACACATAGTGCCTTCGCCCGTTTAAGGCAACCAAATCAACCTTTGGACCAACCTTTAGACTTCTCTAATATCAAAGAACAACTTGGAGGCACTAACCTCACTTTAAACCCTACAGATCCAATCCTCACTCCTACTACAGGAGGATCTGGAATACCACCCTCACCACCTCCATCATCTCCTTCTTCTTCTAGAGAAGACTCTTCTGACGAAGGCAATTCCTCTTCTCAGCCTTCCACACCGCCTACACCAATGGCCAACCAGAACAATCCTGCCAGACCCTAGCTCGACCAAGATGCAGTAGCCGTACCCGGGCCTCAACATCCCTTACCCAAACATCTGGAGAAGTCGCTCCCTAAGTTTGACCCTGACTCTAAACAAATCACCGAAGATCACATTAAAAATTTTATGTTAGCCATTAGACTCTGTAATGTTGAGAACAAAGACGTAGTCTGTAGGTTGTTCCCCTATACTTTCGAGGGAAATGCCTCTACCTGGTACTTTGCCCAACAACCCCATACCATCGTGTCTTGAGAAAAGTTCGAATCCTTCTTTCTTGAGAAGTTTGGAGATGATAAGTCCCCAGAAGTTCTAGTCATGGAGATTTCTAGTTTAAGAATGAACCCCAAAGAGAAAATCAAAGACTTTAACCAAAGATTCTTAACACTAAAGAATAGAATCCCTACAGATTCAATGCCTGCTGAGAATCTTATCATAGCATACTATACTAAAGCCTTGCATCAAAGTATAGCCATTTGGGTAAAGCGATCTAAGAAAGACACGTTGTTAGAGGCCTTTGAAGAAGCCAGCCAAATTGAGAAAGACATCCTTAGTTTAAAAGACACTACTAGCAACGAAACAGAGACTAGTTCATCTTCCAAAAAGAAAATCGAAATCCTCCCTAGACCTGCTCAGAATAAAACACAACCTGAAAGCTCAGATTTAGAAAACTTAACAAAAGTCGTTCAAAAACTGTCAAATCAAGTTATAAATTTGAAAAGGACGACCGAAGAAGCTTCTTCGAGCAAAGGGCCTTACAAACCCCCGTTCAGGAAGCCTTTTCCCAACCGACCTAATTCAAATACCGAGGGCCTAAATATAGAAATCCTGCAATTCGCTCTTCAAACGATTCTAGAAGCCCAGGATAACTTGATGCCTCCTGAGATTCCTGAGGAGGTAGTTGAACAAGAGACAGTTGAAGAAGAAGAATCTTCTCCGAACATTTTTGGACACTTCTTAGATAGCATTTTTCAAGCTAATTTCGAGACGGTACATCCCTACAATACTAGGAGTAAGACAACAAACAAACCTTCTTCTGAAAACACTACAACTTTACCCCCAAAACAATCTAAACCAGCTGAGACTAAACAGAGTCATGTAAACCCAAAATTAGATTATGATTTAGTTGAAGATCTAAAAAAGTTAAGGGCTAACATTTCTGTTTATGAATTATTAAAATTTTTGTTTCTGCTACAAAAAATGTTATAGAATATCGCAGAGAATAGAAAAAATGGTAATCCAAGCAGTAACAAAGTTTTTCAGAACAACACAAAAGTTCCTCAGAAGGTTTCTGCTAAGAACAATTCTGATCCTCACAAGAAAGGAATCCTTCCTGTAAATAATGTAACAAATGTAGATAAATTAGCTTTAGAGGCTGCGAGTAAAAATCCACAAGCTTCCACCATTAGTACTCGCAGAAATGTACCTCCATTTTTGTTAACTTTCAAAATCCTTAATAGAAACATGCACAATTGTATGGTAGATTTGGGAGCGTCATCCAATGTAATGCCATGGTCTGTGTGTCAGAAGATTAATGCTGAAGTTGAACCATCCACCTTAAAAATCATCCAACTTGATTGAACTAGTGTTAAAGTTATAGGAGAATTAAGGAATGTGCTTATAAGATTATCGTCTAACCCCAAAGTTCATCAAGTGATTGATATTATTGTTGTGGATATTCCAGAAGTTTATGGTTTGTTTTTAAGCAGAGATTGGTCAGAGCAGCTACACGGCTATTTCGTGACAGATTGGTCTCACCTGTGGCTACCCGAGAACGGAAAGCCCAACAAGATTAAGGTAAATCGTGAATGCTACCTAAAGCTCATAGTCACAAATTTAAATGATCCCAATGAACAATTTACACCTTCTGCCAATTCACCCGAAATACAAGGGATGGATACCTTTTTCGGCAATTTCATGGCCAAGACTTCAGCTATCATTAATCCAGAACAACAGTCTGAGATTGTAGCATATATGCAGCCAACAGTTTCTACACAATGGTCTCATGCACCCGATAAAAATCAAATATGGTCTCTTTACTTTGACGGGTCAAAGTCCGAAGAAGGAGCTGGTGCGGGCTGCGTTATTATTGATCCAGCATGTAACAAAACCCTGATTGCATGTAGGTTAGAATTTGAATGTACTAATAACACAGTAGAATATGAGTCTTTATTACAGGACATCAGAAAAGCATTAGATATGAACATTCAAAATTTGACTGTCTTTGGCGATTTAGAAATCGTGGTTAGACAGGTAAGAGATTCTATCCACTGTCTGTCTCTGCACCTTAAAAGCTACCAATCTAAGGTATGGAATTTAATGAATAAGTTTTATGTTTTCAATATAAATTCTATTCCTAGATTGAATAATTCTGAAGCTAATTTTTTAGCTAACGTAGCTTCCAAACTCTTTCCTGCAGAAGGCTTGTCCCCGAATGCATTCTCCATCGAACTGTTGTTCAGGCCATTCGTTCCCGACAACATTACAAATTGGAGAGTCTTCGACGACGATCAACAAATTATCAATTTCTTGCATATGGAAGAAACTTTCCAAGGTGCGGTGATCGACGAATGCACTCATGACGACAATCTGCGCGATTTCACGGTAATACCAGATCCGAGATCTCTTGAATCTTCATCGGACATGGTAAATTCGATCCCTAAATCTGTAGTTAGATATGAACAATTTTACGATCTTCAAGACAAATTCAAAAAATTGGTCAACTATAAAACCAATAGTTCCTCGTTATCATATGAAAAAGTAAACTTGGGAACTAATGACAATCCACAGTGCATTAATTTAGGGGTGGGGTGTTCTGAACAAGAGAAAACCGCATTCATTAAATTGTTTAAGGAATTCAAAGATGTTTTTGCATGGACATATGATGACCTTAAAACTTTTGACCCTAACATCATACAACACGTCATTCCTATGAAACCCCAAACTGTACCCTTTCAACAAAAGTTAAGAAAAATGCACCCTAAACTAGAACCGACCGTCAAAAAAGAATTAAATAAACTCCTGAATGCTAAGATAATTTTCCCAGTTAGGCACACGCAATAGGTTTCTAACCTTGTCCCTATCCGGAAGAAGAGTGGTGAAATCCGACTATACGTCGATTTCTGGAACCTTAATAGAGTGTCTGATAAAGACAACTACCTTGTCCCACCCATGGAACAGATCCTTCAACAAGTATCTGGTTCTGAAAGACTATCCTTATTGGATGGTTTTTCAGGGTACAACCAAGTCCTGATGTCTCCTCCAGACCAACTTAAAACTACCTTCCGCACTCCATGGGGCACCTACGCTTATAGGAAAATGCCCTTTGGACTCATTAATGCCGGTGCCACTTTCCAGAGAGCGATGGACATTGCTTTCCGAGGCTTAATCAATCAATCTGTCATAGTTTACCTAGATGATGTTACTGTATTTTCAAAAAACAAAATTGATCATCTAGATCATTTAAGAGCCGTTCTACAGTGATGTCGTAAATACGACATTTCCTTGAATCCTAAAAAATCTATCTTTGCAGTAGAACAAGGTAAACTCTTAGGATTTATTGTGTCAAGAAAATGGATGATTATCGACCCTGAAAGGACTCAAGTCATCTCGAAACTCCCCCCTCCCTCATCCAAAAAGTCTATGCAGTCTTTCTTAGGCCAGATAAACTTTGTCAGGAGATTCGTCCCAAGTTTCTTTGAAATGGTGAGACCTTTACAAAATTTAATTAAGAAAGATGCACAATATCATTGGGGACCCTTAGAAAACCAAGCTTTCAATTCAATAAAAAATTCCATAATAGATGCTCCTTCTCTCACGAGCCCTGACTTTTCGCAAGAATTCACGCTCTACACATTTTCTTCTGACCGCTCCTATGTTGTTGTCCTAACTCAAAAGAACGCTGAAAACAATGAAGTCCCAATTGCCTTTATGAGCTCTGCTTTCAAAGGTGTGGAACTTAATTACCCAATAGTAGATCAGAAAGCCTATGTTGTTTTTAAAGAAGTCAAGCACTTCCAATCTTATCTTTTGAAATCTAGGACAAAAATTATTGTCCCTTACCCAACCGTCATAAATCTGTTAGTGCAGAAATAACTAGGGGAAAAGAGGGCGAACTGGGTTACCTCCTTACAAGAGTATGGCATAGAAATCACCCCAGCTCAAATAGTGAGAGGCCAAGGGCTATGCAATTTAGTTGCTGACTCAACAACAAGATAGCAAGAAGAAAACGAGATGTCAAACCCAGGACAACACAATCAAAATTTAATCTGTTGTGCACAAAACTCTGTCAGTCCCTGGTATGACGATATAAAATTCTGTCTTGAACATGGGTCAGCTCCCCATCACCTGGATCCCACTAAAAGAAGAGTGTTAAGATTAAAATCTTCCTCCTTTCAGCTGATTAATGGTATTCTGTTTCATCAAAATTTTGATGGAGTACTAATGTGCTGTCTTGAGAAAGATGAAGCAGAAAAGGTCTTACTAGAATGCACGCAGGAGAAGATGGTGGGAATTTTGGTGGGGATACCACTGCCCATAAAGTTTTAAGAGAAGGTTATTACTGACCTACACTTTTTAGAGATGCTCATGCCTTGTGTTGTAAATGTATTATTTGTCAAAAAGCATCTAGGCGGATACAGAAACCAGCCTTTCCTTTGCAGCATGTTTCAGTAGACTCCCTTTTCAGCAGTGGGGTATGGACATTATAGGTCCAATCAATCCGCCATCCTCACAGCAGCATAAGTTTATCATAACATCCACAGATTACTTCATCAGGTGGTCTTTTTAAATGAATACCAGTCAGGTAATTGCCTTTTTAAATTCAAATATTATTACTCGTTTTGGTATCCCTGACTGTTTAGTATTCAATAATGCTTCTTATTTTTCATCTCTTGAGATGAGCGAGTTCGCTCTAGAAAAAGGAATTAAATTGAAGTATTCTACCAGCTATTACCCCCAGGGAAATGGATTGGCAGAATCAACAAATAAGAATCTGATTAAAATCATCAAGAGAACGGTATCTGAAAATCACAAAAATTGGCATAATGCACTGTTAAACGCAATCTGGGCTAATAGAGTAACATCGAAAACTGCTGTAGGTAACTCTCCCTTATTTCTCGTCTATGGAAGAGAAGCAATTATACCACCACATATTCTTCTTCCCTCACTACAGTTATCACATAAAATACAAGAAAAAGACTGCCCCCCTTTGGAGAACCGAATTAACACTTTAATAAAACTAGAAGAGGCAAGAGCTCAAGCAAAATGTAAGTTAGATCAGCATCAACTAGTGGTCAAAATCTGCTTTGATTCCTACTCTGCCTTTGATAGGAAATTTGAAGTAGGTGACCTTGTCTTGAAATGGGACAAACCACATGAGGGAAAGGGAGAGCATACGGAATTTCAGAACTTATGGCTAGGACCATTTGTAATTGCTGAGAAATTGGGTCCCAACACTTTCCGATTACAGAATGTAGAGGGACAGCTAGACACCTATTCGGTGAATGGCCAAGCTCTGAAAAGGTATTTCACTTGATGACAACCCTATGTATACTGTGTAAATATTTTTCTTTTGTTTGATTTTCTTTTGTTGTTTTGGTTTTGATTTTTTTTCCCTTACGCTTATCAATTTTTTCTTTTGGAAATACACATACTTGCATTATGAACTGTTCAGACAAAGAAAACAGAAAATTCTTTCTCTGAAATGACTGCTGAAAAGTTGTCTAAACATCAATTATAATATACCTCTGAAATTTACAGCCATGTTGAGGAAAGACTGTTGTTTGAAAGAAGTTTATTGATTTCAATCTATAAGTGAAGCCTGTCACGATCATCCATTATCTTCTTACGCTGTCCCTGTTCCTTAAGGGAATAACTCAGAAGATGTCCCCCTGTTTTCGAAGGTCGGTTTGGTAAACAAACCATCTCTAAATCTTAATGAAGGACAGTTTAAAAAATTTTCTTCAAGGTCTATAAAATATGTTTAAAATATCATAATTTTCAGCGTCACCCCGCTCAATTATATATATTTAAAAACTAAATAAATCATAAAAGGGCTGTGGGATGTGCTTGTAAACCCGTCGGGATACTGAACAGGTCTGTTGGCAGTGGGTAAATGCATGCATGACGCCAAGACAACTTCGCTGGGGTACTGAACAGTCCCACCGACAGCGAAGCAATGTCGGGTATATGAAAATTCGCAAGTATGAAATATCTTGACCTTAAAATGTCCTTTATTCTGATCTCGAACTTCTTGGCAGGATACGGATATCAGAGTGGGTTAAATGGCAACCTTGTCGAGGCTATGGACGTCTGCTGGCAGTAGTGGCTCTGTCAACAGTATTGGAGATTTTATCTTTAATATCATGAATCGCTTGTCTTAAGACTGTTATCAATTTTCATCTTTTAAGCATAGCTGGAATTTTTTTTAATTAATGATGATGTTTAAACAATTTTCTGGTTGTTTCTGAGTTAGAATTATTCTCATTATCATAATCTGGATTTGTTCTTTTGGCAGAGATAACTTCTTCTACCAGTGTGTCACCATTGTTGGTATCCATTTTGCAATTTTATCATTTCCTTACAAGCTGCCTACACAAGGGTTTTGAACCCTCAATACTCGTCGCAATTCTTTAAAACAAAACGACACTATTATCTTGCACTATTCGCACACCTACCTTTCGTTTTCATTTTCACGACTACAAGCGTGAAAACCTTGAGTCACAAGTCATATCGATGGCATTAAAATCATCTTTGGATTGTTACGAATGCTCTTGTTCATGTGGTCATTTCACCTCCAACTCAATAATGGTCATACAGTTGACAAGACATCAAACCTTTGTTCACTTTGCATTTTGGTTAATATGGTTTCAATTTATAAGTTGGTGATGCTACGATTTTTGGTGTATTTGATTAAATCCTTGGTGCAATGGTTTCATACATCGCATTAATTTTATGATTCAATCTTTGGTGCAATATTCGACATGTTGTTTTGTTTTAAATCATACACATACTATTGTTGATTTAACATACGGACCAATTGTTGCTTATGAACACTATGGTTTTCAAGTAATAATTGGATATTTGGTCATAATCTTTTGGTTATGTATGTTATGGCTTTTGATGAGTATGTGATTAACCCATTTGATATTTTGATTGTAATGTGAATGATTTGAATTACCAAGGCGCCGTCGAATTGTACATGTCAAAATGAATGTTTTGCATGGTTCTAATTCATTCCACCACCCTCGCACACATAGGCATTAAATGTCTGCCTTGCATCTCGGGCTACCTCTGCTTGTTTTGAGAAAACTATGGGAATTGGTCCTATGCCTAGCCTGTCTAACCTCCTCACCATTTAGCCTGCTGACTGTGTGTTCTCTCCTATGGCATCTATAGTGTGCATAGAACCTAATGGCATCCAAACGCTGTTGTTATTTGATAACGCTCGTGAGGACCTGGAGCGTAATGGCTGGTTAGTGTTCATTAAAAAATTTGAGGGTTTCAACCTCGTGGTTGCTCAACAGTTTTCCCTCACATTCGATGGATGTAGGGCCAAGGTTGGGGAAATCCAACTCGAATTAAACGAAGAATTCCTCAGCTCATCCACAGGTTTTCCAGCCAAGGGGCAGAGGTGGTTTAATAATTCGAAGGTGGATGAAGTGCCATGGCCACTCCTGTTTACCTCGAGGAAAATTATTAGTTGTGATAAAGGTATGCCGGTCATAGCCCTTAAATCACGATGGCATGATTTATTGGCTGTTGTTAAGAAATTTTTCACTTGCGAAGGTAGATATGGTTTAGTGTTTCTTTACCATCTCCGACTGCTTATGAATTTCATAGATTTCCCTTTGAATATGCTTCACTACCTCCTTCGTAGTTTGTATAAAATGGCCAAACGTTATAAGAGGGAGAAGGATGACTCCAGCCTCTTCCATACTGTTTTATTAAAATCGTTATTGTTCATCATTTGAGTTTGAGTGGTGACTGTTGGGAAGTTTTCTTATTGAGGAATGGATTTGCCACTCCTGAATGTGGTCAAGTGGACAAGACTGTGCTCACCGAAACCCTTGTTGGGCCTGTCGTGCCATCTCCTACCCTCCTACCCGCTGTCGAACCCTCGACCTACCCCAATGCTAACCTACCTAACACCCTGCCTGGCCCATGTTTGAAAGACAATGCTAAGCCTGTTAAGAGGCCTGCAAGAAAAAAGGGCAAGGGTAATACAGATGTCAACAGCAAGGGAAAGAAGGCTGGACGCTGGGTATCCAGGTGTACTCGTAATAAGCCCAAACAAAACACAGACCATAAGCCTATTATTTTGAGTGAAGATTCGGATTCTGAGATTGAGCGATTTTTGACCGAGGAGTACCCTTACTCTCACGACCTCTGTTCCGTCGAACCCTATGACTACATATCTAACCTCCCACCATGCCTAAAAGGTGATCCTAACTTCCCCGAGATCAAGTTTGACAGTGGAACCCCTGGTAATTTAAAAGATGCTTCACTTACAATGACTCGGCCTAATCGACCACAGTGCGATGAATGCAACTCATGGCTTCAAAGATACTATACAGATGTCCCTCTGTTGCAATCTAAAATTAAGTCCTTGGAGGACCGGGTGACTGTGTTGTCTAAGGAAAATGATAGACTGCAAGCCAATGATAAGAGGCAAAAGACCACAGGTTCTATCATGTTCAAAAATGTTGAGGCAAGCACTGCCATTGTTAACTCGAAATTATCCTGACCGAATCGTATCCCTACAGCCAAGGTATGTTATTTCAACATTGATTTTTGAGTGATTTGGTTTGTTTTTAAATAGCATAGCCGATTGTGTTTTCTTTGAATTGGCAAAAATGATTGTGTTTGCTCTGAATTAGTATAAAATATTAGTTTGATAAATTGAATATAGTCTGTTTCGATTGAATGGATTCAATACGATTTCGTTTGTTCTGAATTGGCATAAAAGATTTGGTTTGTTTTAGCATGAATGATTTTCTTTTCTTTGAATTAGTAATTAAGGGTTTGTTTGATAGATCTCATACATTTCTGTTATCATTGGATTATTTTAAAATGATTTTGTTTGTAAATATGACCAGCTACAGAATCGTGAGATTCTGTAGCTAGTCATAAAATTTGGATTTTTGTTGATTTTACAATTAAAACACTATCTAAAATTGTTTACTCTTGCCCATCTACAGGTACACACGAATTTCAATGGGAATTGGATCTGCTGTGGCAATTTAGAACATGCTTTTGTTACATAGATTTGGTTTAGGCTGTTAGCCTTAAGCAGAAATAGGACTCTGGGAGATTGTTCCCATATTTTTGCAAACAGTTTTGATATTTTCCACAGGGGATGTTTCATCCCGTGGCCTTTATATACTCATTAATTTTTGTAAACAATCCATCACTGTTGGGAGAATAGAGACTATGGACTTATGATTATACAGACTCGAATAGAAGTGGATTTGTTGTACGGCTTTAGCTTCAATTTATCTTACTTTTGTTCAAGTTTTGTGCATAACACTTTATAATCAAATTATTGACTACTTTAGATATCAAGATTTGTTACAGGTTGATGCGTTATGATTTAAATTCTTTCCATATTTGATGTATCTCATTTTACTCACAACAATTACTCTGTTTGAATTTAATGAATAGAAGGTTTATCTTCTTTGTTAAATGAACGATTATGTACAAATCTTCGCACTGGGATTTATCTAAATGTGATGATCTGTAAATTATAAAATTGTTGTTGTTTTATGTCTTGTTTGTTCTGTCATTCATATTCAAAGAGCATTGTTGCTTCCTGTTTATGAGAAGCTTGTGGAAAATCTGGTGCGGGTTTCTCCCATCAAATAGCTAAATCGAGTACTGTGAACAGGACAAATAGGAAGCGCTTCTACAGGTCAGTTTGTTAGTGTTATTCAATTAGTTAATTAATATATAAATTTCTTGTAATCTGAACATGTTTCATTGTTCATTTCTATAGTTCAGATTTACAGTTAGGATTGTTATTTTAATTGCTTAGCTTCGATAGCTTTCATTTTTTTCCTTTCTCATAAAAATTACAAAAATAAAAAATAATAGCTTCGCTGTCATAAGACAATTTACAAATGATTTTGCAAATTTCGATCAAAATTTGTATTCTGTAAATACTGTACATATATAATTGAGATTTAATTGTATTGATAGCTGAACATTTAATAAGTAGAATTATTGTTTTATGATACTAGTTAGTAAACTGTATATATATGTTTTAGATTTGTATATAGTTTGTTGTAGCTTCTTTTTTCACTTAGATTAGTTTCTTTAGCTTATTTTTTCTTTCATTTTCCTAGGACTTATATTGGCCAACGGAGCCGCTAAACCCGTCGGAGTGGGTTAATCCAAATGGCTTGGGTTATTTAGACAACCCCGGATCAGATCCACTCCTCTAGTTGACGAGCGGTCAATTTCGCCCGTCAACACACCGCCACCACTAAGGAGAATACTTGACCAACAAGGGTCATTTGAGGTGACCGGGTTGTAGGAAACTGTACCGGATCCATCCCCAAAAAGAGAACATTCAAATCCGGAGGAGCCTACCATTTCCCACCTTGGAGTGGAGTCTCTCGGGCCGTATCATTTTCCGATCACTGACTTGTCGGCACCTGTCGTGGTACAAGTTGTCCCCCTAAGGGTAACTCATCGCGAGCATCAAATAGCCTTGCAATAAGTGATGGAAGCAAACGTTTATACTTCATATGGGAGTCCTCATACTCCCTCTACGACTGTCACCACATGGGGAATTCAACTTCCTAACCCACCTTCGTCGGTCTGGACCACAATGGTATCGACCACCTCTACTTCGGGTAGTGGTCTGATTCCGTCTATGGTGGTGATCACCGCTCCGTTCACACAGAGTGTGATGGGACCTTTGTTTTCATACAGGATGCCTGGCTTCGATACGAACTCAGTCCTATCCTACTCCAATTTACAAACCACGGTTCTAGGGTCATGGAGCTCAAACGCTCCTTTTCAAGGGTCCATGGGGGGCACCTCAACCCTCTATAATCCTTTCCCTTACGGTGGGGGTCACATACCTCCATCATCCCCCTCGCTAGGTGGTGTTCCTCAACAACCCGTCTTGCCAAACATGAAATACAACTTGTTCGAAGCAGGTAGTCAAGGAACTTCTTCCAACACTACGACGGTGGTTTCTTTGTCATTGTCTTTGTTCGACCCATTTGGTAACAACAAATTCTAGTCAGCTACCATCTCGACCGGGGGAAACCCTGGTTTTGGACAACAAAATCCTGTGCAGGGTACTATTCCTGCACAGGGGGAAAACACCTCACAAGGACCTTGGAATTCATGGCAAGGATCAATCCCATTGTTAGGGATGCTGACCAGGGGAAACCCCTTCCATGGTCAATGGAACCCTAGGCAAGGCTCAGTACCTATGCCCATCGGATCGGTAGGGGGCAACCCTTTCCAGAATATTTGGAACACAACGTTAGGAAAAATACCTTCCCAGCCCTCAACGTCCAATTACGGGAGTCTGGAGATGACATCTCAACAAGCACAATTTCCGTACGCTGTCCATGGCCATGGTATTTACCAGAACCCTGGTCACCAGCCTAACTTTTCTTGGCAACCTGGTGCTAGTCAAAATCCAGGCTCCTTTTTCTCTGTACATAGTCAATAGCCTAAGCTACCATTTCTGGAAACTTTGCATTTTCCAGACTTGTCAAGATTATTAAATGACCCCATCTTTCATGATACGCATTGGCCTCCCATGCCGATGAAGTTTCCCTCAGACATTCCTAAGTTTGAATGTAAGCCTAATGAAGATCCAGGCAATTGTTGGCACAGGGGCAATGCACCAACAAAACCCTAACTACTAGCCCTTTCAGAAAGACCTGGGAAGTAGATGAAGTCTCACCCGAGGTAGAGGTAGGGGGTTCTAAGACTCAAGTGTCTACAACCTAGCTAGGAAACCTATCTGTGATCACAATACTTAACCAAGCACTTAGCAGTTAACATTCATTAGTATTTAACCCTGTATTCACATCGTAGGTAAAACCCTAATTACAAAACAACGCAGTAATAAATCAGATATAATACATCCAAGAACTTAGAACATAGAGATAGATCAGATCTAGCATTCATTCACATTACTAAGCACTAAGCTATTATATCAAATACATCTAACATACATAAAGATTACAAAAATAAGAATAAATCACATGAATCACACCAAGCAACCATAACACATGATATACATGGTTCACCCCCAGTGTGGGGCTACGCCCACCAAATCTTCATCTTCTTTATTATCTTCTTTCAATCTTCTTACATGCACAGAGCCTCAAGACTAACTCCACATAGGATAGAAGATCTACATACACCTCGCCAAATACTCCTTCCCCGATCTTGGCACAACACATAGTCTTTATTACAATCACTTGCACTCAGCTTTGCAAGTCTTCAATACACAGTATGCACAGAGCTAACTTAATCACATAGATCCAACTACTTACATCACTTACACATAGCACAATACAACACTTAGCACCGCATATATCTCTTTACTTACATCGCCTAGCTTTCTATTTATAAATTATAAAAGGGGCCTAAGCATGGGTAAACCCATGGGATGACATCCCATACCCGTCACATAAACCCTAAACCCAAAAATCCCACAAAAGGGGGTGATATCCCGTGATCTCCGCTTCGCTTGGCACTCCGTATTCGACCATCCTGTCGAAGTCCCAAAATTGGTCAAACATGACTAGCATTTCCACAAAACCTGGTCAAGGGCCAATAGACCCCCAACACTCACCTGTGACTTGTCCTGAGTCACTCTGATCTAGGTAAATCTACCTTGAAGGCCTCGATCTTGGCTCAAAATGCCTCGACCTGCTTCTTCGCCAGAGCCTCCTACTTTCCGAACTCTTGAATAACTTTCTCAGTCACCGGTCCTTCCAGGTGCTATTCTACCGTGGTGACTACTTGTTCTAGCGATGCACCTTGTCCCTAAATCTCTTAAAAAAGTGTGCAAGCTTCATCCTGCACTGGCTGGAGCCTCTAGGTCACTTCCATGAATTTACTTTGGATGGCATGGACCTGTTGTTGAACCATGCACTGTTCTTGGGACCTTTTCATCCTCTCAACCGCTGATAATGGCTTCAACTGTGCTTGCACTGTTGCTTCCTGTTGCTTCGCTTCCTAGAGCTGTGACTCCAATGTCCTTAGTTATAGCTCCTCTAAAAGGTGATAGTAGGTCTGCACACTTCGACTATTGATTTGCTTGCATTCCAAGGCCAATGCCTTGATTCCTTCGACTGCACTCCTGGTAGTTTCCTCTCTCTAATATCGCACTTCCTGCAGAGTGCTTGGCATGACTTGTAGTTCCAATTATGTTATTCATTCTTGGAGCTATTGAATGGCTTCAATGAGCTTCCCCACTTGGCTCTCAGCTGTTTCTTCTTCCCTCTGTTATAATTCCATCATAGAGCGAAGTTCTCTAGTGATTGTTTCTTTAACTCTAATCTATTCTGCAAGCAGCTTTTCCTTTCCTTCTAGATCTACACTCTATCCTCTGCAAACTTCGCCTGGAGGTCACCTTTTTATTTTTGCGCAACCTGACATTTCTCTATGGATTCCTCCTTCGCTTGCTTCAGGGCCTCTGTGGCCTATTCTTTTTGTTGGCATATTTAAAAGAAGAGCATGCTTGTCATTGATGGCAAGAATAGCAGCAACGATGACAAACAGGCAGGCAAGGAATATCAGCAGACAGGTAGGCAAGGAAGAACAACAACGATCGAATGGAAAGATCAGTAGTGTAAGCTTATAAGGAGGAAAACAGTCAAAGCACAACAAAGGTTTTCGGAGTTTCGCAAGTCGAGAAATCCAAAGGAAAGAGGTTCAAACTCGCAATATGTGAAATCACGATAACAATCTTGACAGTTGATTCAAGGACACATGGTGAATGAAAAAGGTTTTGTTTTGAAGTTTCGTAGATCGAGAAATACAAAGGAAAGAGGTTCAAACGCCTGATATGCGAGATCATGAAAAAGATCTGGACCGTCAGATCACCAAGGATTGTGGACCTTTGATCAAGCATGAAGAAGGCTCATGAAGTGGTGAAATCACGATAAGATCTGGGCCATCAGATCTGAAGTAATTATGAAGGACCAACAGTCATTAGAAATGGTGAAGCTGCAAGGTGGATAAGACCAAGAGTCATCCAACTCTCCAAAACTGTGAAGGAATCTTGGTCGTCCATCGAGGATAGCCATGGATCATTGGATCCAGAGGACACATGGCGAAAGATCATTGTTTCGCTAACTGGAAAGTCAAAGGAGTGAAGTGCTCGTTTGAGTGGCAAATGGTCATATCTCGTGGTCACATTGTCGAGAGCTAGAGAATCCAAACCCTATTTTAGAGTTCGTGACATGGAGAGTTGAGAGGACTCATCACAGAATACCCGAGATGAGAAAGTGTGAAATGCGTTTTCGAATAAGGCTGTGGTCACAGCCAATGGTTACATCTATGAAAGATAGAGGAAGGAGCTAGCGGTGTTAAGCTCCATCTCAGAGTCTCGACGCTCACAACTTGAAGCATCAAGACCCTTCATCACAGGAATCACGATATATGATATCGCAATGAGATCTGTAGCATCGGATCATTAGAGATCTCGACCATTGATCAATCTTGATGAAGTTCATAAGTTCACGAAACATGAAGCACCTTTTGGTGTAGCCTGTGGTCACCGCCAGTGGTCACATGAAGGGAAGAAGCTAGCAGAGTTAAGGTCCACCTTGGAGTCTCGGTGATCGCAACTTGGAGCATCAAGACTCTTCATCACAAGAATCATGATATGCGAGATCGCGATGAGATCTGGACCATCAGATCATTGGAGATCTCGACCATTGATTAGGCTCGATGAAGTCTATAAGTTCACGAAATATGAAGCACCTTTTGGCATAGCCTGTGGTCACAGTTGGTGGTCACATGAGGGGAAGAAGCTAGCGGTGCTAAGCTCCATCTTGGAGTCTTGGCGATCACGACTTGGACTGTCGAGATCTTCTATCACAAGAATGCCGAGATGAGAGATCATGAAATTAAAACTATGTTTAGCGCTCGGTCACAACCAGTGGGCATATGAATTAAATGCAAGACCCTACGAACTCCATCCAACAGTGCAGGTGAATTTAAGTATGATCAAAGGGCTACTATTTCTCTTCACAGTTAATTGATTAGTGGTGATTCAGTTGTTGAAGCGGTCTTTGGAGGTTCACAGTGTAACTGCTAGAAACCAATGATGGTTTCTGCCAGAGGACTCGAAGAGACTTCTGTGTGATTATCAGAGGAGCTGAAGAGTCTCTAGGGATTTGCCAGTGGAATGAAGACTATTTGTAGATGCAATTGACATATGGATCTAACTGCCAGAGAATTTGAAGAGTTGCCATGATGAACAGGTAGAGTACTCGACATGAGAAAGCATGCAGAAGCATGGTGGGACAACATGCACAAGGTGCACAGAGACTATATGTATGCAGAATAGAGAAGAGATGGGGGTTGCTATTGTTGATAGGGATTCAAGAGTGTAGAAGGAGGAGTGAGCAACAACTAAAATATAGAGAAGAGGAATGGAGCATTGAATGGACATGGCGCATAGAGCATAAAAGGCAGAAGCACAGAAAGCACAAGGAATGTGTGGAGTAAGACAGTAAGACACTAAAGTAAGACTGAGGTTCTCTTGTAGAGAAAAACAGAAGATCATAAATCCCAAGAAGATGCAGACATAGAGACATTGATACAAGAGAGCAGAGAAGCATAGTAAAACAATGATAAGTTTGGTAAGCCAATGATAAATATTGTATCACTGTGATAAGTTTCATTACCAAAAATTTATATTTCAAGGTGCTAGGGAGGTGCTAGGGAGGACTGTTGTCCTCAGAGGTTCAAGTGGGTGCTTGAACACAGGGAGTTGTAGCTTCCTTCTAGTTGGTTCTAGAGAAACTGAGGAGTTGGTGCTTCCTTCTAGTTGGTGTTAGAAAAACAGGACCGCGGAGCAATAAAATAAAACAAATGTAGAAACAAAACACAGAAGACACACAATACAAGAGAGACACAGATTTACATGGTTCACCCAGTGTGGGCTACGTCCACTAGAGAAATTGCCAGGTCCTTCCTTTATTATTATCCAACAAATGAATGGATACAACCTACAACAAAACCCGCTGTAACTTCCTCTTCTTTCTCTCACAGTCTCCTCTCTCATAATACAATATTCACCATCATACATAGCCGCAATACATTTCCCTCATAAAAAAGAGGGTTTCCTTCTCGGGAAAAAAACCCTAACATAATCTCTACCGTTAGATCTGCGACCTTATAATGAATGGTCTAGATTTATAATGAAATTACAATATACTTTTATATGACAATTTTTGCTTCAGGGGCTTCACCCCTGAACCCCCGCTGGGGGCCCGCTTGCCCCCAGACCCCCCAGCCGGGGGGATAGGCCCCTCGGACCCTGTAGAGGGGGTACCCCCCTCTTCACTCCCCCGCGTGGAAGAGTGTACATACTTCTCGGGTGTAAATACTTCATGGGGTATAAACATGGCTGAAAGTAAAAGACCTATAAATCAGGAAGACAATCAGGCTCCACAACCAACAATCTCCCACTTGGAGACTGATCTCAACAACTCCACCGCTACTGTATATGCTAGACTCTGAACCTTCTTAAACCTGAAAAATTTCTCATTTTCATCTTCATTCTTGAAGACCAATTGAAACTGAGCAGGAACTCATTTTCTCCATGGTTACTCCCCTTGTTAACATGTCTGCAGGATTCTGGCTAGTGTGTATCTTTTCCAGCTTCAATTGTCCATCTTCCAAGGCTGATCGTATGAAGTGGTACCTCAACTGTATATGCTTAGTCTTCGAATGGAAGGCTGATTTCTTTGCAAGGTGAATGGCACTCTGACTGTCACAGTACAACCGACTGTTCTCCTGCTTCTTTCCCAATTCCTCCATAAACCATTGTAACCAAATCATCTCTTTACTAGCCTCTATAGCAACAACATACTCTGCCTCTATTGTTGAAAGTGAAACAACCTTTTGCAGTTTCGAAATCCAACTTACTGTTGTTCCACCTATAGTAAAAACATACCCTGTGGTGCTCCTCCTGCTGTCTTTATCACCTGCCATATCTGAATCAACA
>ML799392.1:113133-137835 GCA_009831015.1 Picea engelmannii
TTCCTGGTATCACAGACTGGATATGTATCTCAAAGACAAAGGGTTCAAGAGAGGAACAGTTGACAACAATCTATATATCAAAACAAAGGGTGATGATTTTCTCATTGTGTTGGTCTATGTAGATGACATCATCTTTGGATGTAATAAGGATTCATTGGTAAAATGGTTTGCTTCTTCCATGGTGTCTGATTTTGAAATGTTTATGATAGGTGAACTGTCATTTTTTCTTGGTCTGCAAATTACTCAGAGGTCTGAAGGGATGTTCATTTCTCAAGAAAAATATCTAAGAGAAATGTTGAAAAGGTTTCAAATGGAAGATTCTAAACCTGTGGGCACACCTATGGTTACTGGATGCAAATTAAGCAAGGATGATTACTCACCTGATGTTGATCAAAGTTCATATAGGTCAATGATAGGCAGCCTTCTATACATCACAACATCTTTCCCAGACATAATGCATGTTGTTGGAATGGTAGGAAGATATCAGTCTGCACCTAAACAGAGTCATTTGCTAGCTGTCAAAAGGATATTTAGGTATTTGAAAGAAACAATGACTTATGGTCTGTGGTATCCCAGAAATTAGAATTTCCAGTTAACTACTTATTCAGATGCAGATTGGGCAAACTGTGTTGATGAGAGTAAAATCACTAGTGGAGGAGCATTCTTCCTGGGTGACTCGTTAGTAGCATGGCTAGGTAAAAAAAAAATTCCATTTCTTTATCGACTACAGAGGAAAAGTACATTTCTATTGCTACCTTTTGCACTCAGGTATTATGGATGATTCAGACACTTGCAGACTTGGAGGTAAAATACGCAACACTGATTCCAATTCATTATGATAACGCTAGTGCCATCAGTGTGTCTATGAATCCTATACTCCACTCCAAGACCAAGCATATTCCCATAAAATACCATTTTCTGAGAGAGCAGGTCACCAATCAGGTTGTTAAGGTCCATTACATTCCAACCACAAAACAAATTGCATACATCTTTACTAAACCCCTAGCCAAGACAACATTTGAATATCTCCGACAGAAGCTGGGTGTCATCCCATCTCACATCTAATCAAGTCCATCCTGTTAGGGGGAGTTTGTATTGGTTGAACATCTGATACCTCCTAAACATACTACAATAGCTCAGGGGGAGTGTGTTTTCTTTGACATTGATGTCAAAGGGGGAGAAAAGGAGTGGTCCAGACTGGATGCTACAGTGGGAGGTCCAAACAGATTAGCGCAACCGTTCAAGGTTGCCATAAATGCCAAAGGAGGAGATTGTTGGCATATTTACAAGAAGAGAATGCTTGTCATTGATGGCAAGAACAACAACAATGATGACAAACAAGCAGGCAAGGAAGATCAGTAGACAGGAAGGCAAGGAAGAATAACAACGATCAAATGGCAAGATCAGCAGTGTAAGCTCAGAAGAAGGAAAACAGTCAAAGCACGACAAAGGTTTTCAGAGTTTCACAGATCGGGAAATCCAAAGGAAAGAGGTTCAAACTCGCGATATGAGAAATCGCGATAACAATATTGACAGTTGATTCAAGAAGGACACATGGTGAACGACAAAAGTTTTGTTTTGGAGTTTCGCAGATCGGGAAATCCAAAGGAAAGAGGTTCAAACTTGTGATATGCGAGATCAAGAAAACATCTGGACCGTCAGATCACCAAGGATTGTGGATCGTTGATCAGGCATGAAGAAGGATCGTGAAGTGGAGAAATCACAATAAGATCTGGGCCATCAGATCTGGAGTAATTACGAAGGACCAACAACCATTAGATATGGTGAAGCTGCAAGGAGGATAAGACCAAGAGTCATCCAACTCTCAAAAACTATGAATGAATCCTAGCCGTCCATCGAGGACAGCCGTGGACTATTGTATCTAGAGGAAACATGGAGAAAGATCATTGTTTCGCTGACTAGAAAGTCAAAGGAGCGAAGTGCTCCTTTGAGTGTTGAGTGGTCATATCTCATGGTCATATTGTTGAGAGCTAGAGAATCCAAGCCCTATTTCAGAGTTCGTGACATGGAGAGTCGAGAGGACTCCTCACAAAATACCCGAGATGAAAAAGTGAGAAATGAATTTTCGAATAAGGCTGTGGTCATAGCCAGTGGTTACATCTGCGGAATATAGAGGAAGGAGCTAGCGGTGTTAAGCTCCATCTCGAAATCTCGGTGCTCTTGAATTGAAGCATCAAGACCCTTCATCTCAGGAATCGCGATATGGGAGATCGCGATGAGATCTGGACTGTCGAATCATTAGAGATCTTGACTGTTCATTAGGCTTGATGAATTTCATAAGTTCACAAAACATGACGCACCTTTTGGCGCAGCCTGTGGTCACCGTCGGTGTTCACGTGAAAGGAAGAAGCTAGTAGAGTCAAGGTCCACCTTGGAGTCTCAACGATCACAACTTGGAGCGTCAAGACTCTTCATCACATGAACCGCGATATGCGATATCACGATGAGATCTGGACCATCGGATCATCGAAGATCTTGACCGTTGATCAGGCTCGATGAAGTTTACAAGTTTGTGAAATATGAAGTGCCTTTTGGTGCAGCCTGTGGTCACAGCTGGTGGTCACGTGAGGGGAAGAAGCTAGCGGTGCTAAGCTCCATCTCGTAGTCTCGACGATTGCAACTTGGAGTGTCGAGATCTTCTATCACAGGAATGCCGAGATGCGAGATCACAAAATTAAAACTCTGTTTAGCTCTCGGTCATAGCCAGTGGGAATATGAATTAAACGCAAGACCCTAAGAACTCCATCCAATGGTGCAGGTGAATTTAAGTATGATCGAAGGGCTACTGTTTCTCTTCACAGTTAATCGATCAATGGTTATTTAGTTGTTGAAGTGGTGTTTGGAGGTTCACAGTGTAACTGCTAGAAGCCACTAATGGTTTTTTGCTAGAGGACTCGAAGAGACTTCTGTGTGATTATCAGAGGAGCTGAATAGTCTCTAGGAATCTGCAAGTGGAATGAAGACTGTTCATAGAGGCAATTTACAGATGGATCTAACTACCAGAGAAGCTGAAGAGTTGCCATGATGAACAGGTAGAGTACTCAACATGAGAAAGCATGCAAAAGCATGGTGGGACAGCATGCACAAGGTGCACATAGACTATAAGTATGCATAATAGAGAAGAGATGGGGGTTGTTGTTGTTGAGAGGGATTCAGAAGTGTAGAAGGAGGAGTGAGAAACAACTGAAATACAGAGAAGAGGAATGGAGCATTGAATGGACATGGCACATAGAGCATAAAAGGCAGAAGCACAGAAAGTGAAAGGAATGTGTGGAGCAAGATAGTAAGACACTAAAGGAAGGTTGAGGTGCTCTTGTATAGAAAAATAGAAGATCAAAAATCCCAAGAAGATGCAGACAGAGAGACACTGATACAGGAGAGTAGAGAAGCATAGTAGAATAGTGATAAGTCTGGTAAGCCAATGATAAATATTGTATTACTATGATAAGTTTCATTAGCAAAAATTTATATTTTAGGGTGGTAGGGAGGTGCTAGGGAGGACTGTTGTCCTCAGAGGTTCAAGTGGGTGCTTGAACACAGGGAGTTGTAGCTTCCTTCTAGTTGGTGCTAGAGAAAATGGGGAGTTGGTTCTTCCTTCTAGTTGGTGCTAGAGAAACCGAGGAGTTGGTGCTTCCTTCTAGTTGGTGCTAGAGAAACCAGGGAGTTGGTGCTTCCTTCTAGTTGGTGCTAGAGAAACCAGGGAGTTGGTGCTTCCTTCTAGTTGGTGCTAGAGAAGCTAGAGAATTGGTGCTTCCTTCTAGTTGGTGCTAGAGAAGCTAGAGAATTGGTGCTCTCAGCAAGTCTCAGCAAGTAGCATCTTGCAAAACAAAGGTTGTAGTCTCATTATGAGTTGGTGCTCATATGTATGATAATGTAAAGAATGTAAATATTACTCATCATATAAAGAAGAAGAGGTTTTTACCCTGTATGGGTTTCCTAAGGAAATATCTGTCTCTGTGTATCTCATATGTGTGGCTGATGCTGAATGTTCTATTGCTAACTTCCCTGCATTATTGTGACTATCATTAAATGTTGTGTAAAGAGTTTAAAATAACATAATTGTTTAAGCTCAGTGACAACTGATTCACCCCCTCTCTCAGTTGTCCAACACTTTTTCCTCCTGGACACGATGAAGGTGATCTTATGTCACATCTTCTATTCTGCGTAGCTGGGCAGGTTCATATCCCAACTCTACTCCTTCTGATGGTGGTGGTGTAGTAGACACTGTGTGGCTCAAATAAAGAGCCTGTTGTACCCCTTTGAGCTCCGCCTCGATCCTATCATTTGATTCTTGTTTGGCTTCGCTTCAATGCAATATGTCCTCTGAGGTAACTGATACAATGGAAATGATAAGGTCAATGTCATCCACCATGAGAATAGTTTGGAATGGAGGTTTATTGGATTTTGACTTCTTCCGTGATGAAGGTTTCGTTGGGTAAACTTTTATTTTCTTGGATGTCTCTGTCTCTTTCAGGGGATCTTTAGGCGATGTTACTTCACCCTTATTCTACTTGTCTTCTTCCCCCTTATCCTCTTCTTTGTCTACTTCGTCACATCCTCCCCCTTTAGGTGAATCTGATGTAGTCTCCTCCGATGCATTGTTCAGTTCCTATACCTCTTCTTTCTTTTTCTTCTTGTTGCTATTGGGTGCATCTTCGCGAGTGACTACAAGATTTCTGATGAGGTCGGGGTCAGACAGTTCTGTTTGTTCGACTGGTACCAAGAATTCTGTAGGACACTCCTTGGTGATTTCCTCCATATCTTCCTTAGTGAGTTTATAATAGGACTGGAGCTCTTCTTTGTGTTCGTCTCTGCATGCAATGATATATATGAAATGCCTATCTGTGCGGAACTTCATGAATGGCCTAAACTAATGCAGTGTGTTCGGTGTCATGCAAGGGAAGGATTCAATGGCCCTCTTCAGCTATAGATAATAGGTGTGGAACACCGCGTTTGACTACCATTGTTTTTCCATGTCGCTCGAGTACCATAGCATAGTGAACTTTGCAACTAGTGGTTCAGATAGCTCAATTTCAGGGAAGGTCACTCCTTTCCACATTTCCCAATCAATGAAGGCAAAGAGAATCAACAACCAACTAAAATGAAACTCATATCCCTCATCCTGAGCTTTGCTACAGTCTTTCTATAACTGGTTGAAGAGGTAGCTCGCCTAGTTCATTTGCACCCCTTCAACGCATTTCCCTGCGAGGACAACGACAAACTCCATGACCTGCGTTGGCCTATTCTTCCTGACAAACTTACCAATGATCAACTGGTAGGCTAGGCACACTGCGCCATTTTGGATGGAGGCTAACTTGTAGCCCCACTTCCCTTTCTCTACATCACTGTTGGTGTCTTTTATTTTCTGTGCCAGGGCACGATCTGTAGCCTTCCCTGGGTAAAAATCCTATGGGTCTAGTCCTTTCATGCTTAACCCAGTGATCCGATGGATTAGCACCAGATCTACTGTGATCCGATGGATTAGCACCACGGAAGCATGAAAATAGGAGATTAATGCACACATTAACCTCATGATGTATTCCAAAGTGTGGTAACTTCATCACATTGAGGATCGTGGACCTCGCGATGTCCATAGTCCATGGCTGGGGGATTATCTTCAACTTCTTCCCCATTTTCTTGTTCAAATACTTGTGTGGTGCGAGCATTCCATAGTTTTTGCGGTCTCCCAAGTTATAGTCACTTATATTCAACATCAGAATCCTCTCCAACTGTGTTTTGACTGTGTGTATCCCCTTCAGGAGGTACGCAGTAATCAATGTATAGTTGAAGTCCCTCGGGATGTTGTCACGACTCATCGTGCTAGCTAGAGGAGGGATGTAGTTGGGAAAGATTGATGGGATGATCTTCGCATTATCCAAGTCATCACGATGCTTGCTTTTCTTTCTTGTCACAGTTTGGGATGGCCCAAATCGATGTGTAGTCGATGGGGATGCTTGCACTCCTCTCATTGAAAAAGCTTGAACTCCTGCGGACATAACCTTCTCAACCATGAGGTCTATGAGAATCTCTTCGACAAATTTATCTACTGTGCTAATGTCGTATGACATGCATGCTCGAGATCAGATATCTCAGGTCAGTGAACAAATAATCAAGGTAGAAGAACATATGGAAAGGTCTCAATAAGCACATCACGGTAATAGTCAGCTCTCTGTGGGCTCGAATAATCACAACTGGCAAAAGTGTCCACGGTAATACTTTCGACAGGTTAATTAGATAACATCGTAATGGATTCCTCCAATGAGTAGGAATGCCTCAATCAATGAAATTCCATCTGTTATGGTGAGGTCCTAGTGGTCCAATGGCAAACATTCCTGCAATAACTACATTTCTAGCCGTTCTGGAGCATTGTTCTAATGATCGGGATGCCTCCAACGGTCATATTTCTTCATTGTGGCAAAGTGCCAATCTGCATTGTTCTGCTATTCCGGCGAGGTTCATGTTCTACAAACCTTCCTTCTGCGATGTCCTCTCTGGCACCTCTTGCAATTTTTCTAGCTTTGCTTTCTTCTTACTGAACTTTCTCGATTTCTTTCTTGTGATCTGTGTCTCTGGATTCCTTTTTCCATTCTTTTTCTTATCTCCTCTTGGCATATTAACTTCGCACTGTTGAGGGTCTTTCACAAGGTTCAAGGGTAATACTTCTTCTCTTACTATTTCTGGAGTAGGTGCTCTACTCTCCTGCATGGATACATTCTCTAAGTCTTCTTGCGTTCTTTCAACTTCGATAGCTAGGTCTCTGGCTCTTAGTTTCTTTGACTTGTCCTTCTGTTCTTCTATTAAGTGCACTATTCTCCTAGCCATGAAATCCCTTAATTCTTTATTTTTATTTTCTAGAGCTTCCTCTTATTCTTTCCTTCAGATCTGATCTTTCTCAATCTAGGTTCTTCCTAGCAAAAGAGCTAAGGGGGAACTGTTCTCAAAAAACTTAATGACCTCGAATTCTTCTTCTGTCGATGCTCCATGAGAAATCATAGGTACATGGGTAAGTCTTCCATAGAGGGTTATCAACTTTCCTTTAAACAATCCTATTCCTCCTAATGAAGGAACCATAGCAGGCTTTCCTAAAATTTCCCAAGTATTTTTGTCATGATATTCTCCTATGTTTCTGCATCCAATACACAGTCTATGTCGAAGTATCCTATTTTTGTTTCTATGCACCATTTCTATTTTAAGATCTTTGATAAACTGGTGTCTCTGTGATCATTCAATGTTTATTTCATCTGCAATAATATAGCCTCTGAGTCTTTCTGGTTTTTTTAGCATATTCTTAGCCTCTTGGCCTTCTTCAGGGTTTTCTGGTCTCATGTTCATCTTTTCAACTTTAGCAATCATTCTAGGTCAATCCAAAAATTCATGATCAATAGCTCTACAACACAGTAAAACAAGACCTCTACCAGGGCATTCCTTAGCAAGATGTCTCAGTCTTCTGCAACTGTAACAAAGAGACAATCCTCTCTTTCTCTTAAACGATCCCCAACCTTTCCTGTACCACACACTGGAATCACAGTGATGGACCTGAAAAATATTCTTTCTAGGATCCTGCATCCACTTGTTAGTCCAACAATTTCTTCTATGGATAGTAATAACATATCTTTCACTATTTCTATCATATCTAGTCATATCATATCTTCTTTCTTTTAGTTGTTCCCTAGTTTTCAGACTACGACCAAATCTATTAAACATACCTACATCCATTATTTCGAAAGAAAAAAATCCACTTATTTTACCTTTATCAAAGCACAAAGATTTAATATCTAATCTCTTTTCTTCAGATCAAACTTCTCTCTTAGCACAAAGCTTCCCAAGTCAAGTAGGGCACTGCGTACTTGGGCAACAGGTCTATGCATAGAGCTTTCTCTTTTCTTCAGTTCCTAGCAATCATAGTTTTAGGTCCCAGCAACAGAACCATTTGTTGGCATAGGGGTAGACCCGAGGTTCAATGCTTCAACAATGCACCAACAAAACCCTAACTACCAGCCCTTTCGACAACACCTGCGAAGTAGATGAAGTCTCACCCGAGGTAGAGGCAAGGGGGGTTGCAGGAATCAAGTGTCTACAACCTAGAAGGGACACCAACCTGTGATCACAATACTTAACCAAGCACTTAGCAGTTAACATGCATTAGTATTTAACCCTTTATTCACATCACAGGTAAAACCCTAATTACAAAACAATGCAGTAATCAACGAGATCTAATACATCCAAGCACTTAGCACATAGAGATAGATCATATCTAGCATTCATTCACATTACTAAGAACTAATTTATTATATTAGATACATATAACATACATAAAGATTATAACACTAAGCATAAATCACATGAATCACACCAAGCAACCATAACACAGGATATACGTGGTTCACCCCCAACGTGGGGCTATGTCCACAAAATTTTTGTCTTCTTTATTATCTTCTTTCAATATTCTTACATGCACAGAGCCTCAATACTAACTCTGCATAGGACATGAGATCTACACGCACCTTTCCAGATCCTCCTTCCCCGAGCTTGGCACAACACAGAGCCTTTCTTACAATCACTTACACTCAGCTCTGCAAGTTCTCAATACACAATATGCATAGAGCTAACTCAATCACATAGATCCATCCACTTACATCACTTGCACTTAGCACAATACAACACTTAGCACCGCATATCTCTCTTTACTTACATTGCCTAGCTTTCTATTTATACATTACAAAAGGGGCCTAAGAATGCGTAAACCCATGGGACGACATCCCATACCCATTACATAAAACCTAAACCCAAAAAGCCTGCAAAATGGGGCGAGATCCTGCGATCTCCACTTCACCTGGCACTCTGTCTTAGACCAGCCTATCAAAGCCCCAAAATTGGTCAAACATGACCAGCGTTTCCACAAAACCTGGTCAAGGGCCAACAACGATCATGTGACCACCTTTCACCTATGGTGCTCATCCAACTTGTTGAGATATGACTCTGTCCAGTTGCATTTTTTTCAACACACTCTTATCGGGAGTGCCATGAAATGGTACATCGAGCTCGATTGCTCAAGATATTCTACTTTTGGTGAATAGGTAATGGTTTTCCTAAACCATTTTCAATTACCTGTGAGATACGATTGCGGCACCGAATTGTTGACCAACTTTGAGAAAACAAAGTGTGACCATATCTCAGATCACATCTGAGAATGGCGGCGTAGGAAGAGTTTGATAAAAGTACCAGTCCCATCGGCTTTCCTGTTGGAGTGGTTCCTTAAGTCTTTGGTCCCTCAGTTATCCAAGGACGTTGCAATGTCAGGATTTTTTTCCGAGGAAGAGGCGATAATGATAGCTCAACAACTTAAAATAATATACTCTTAGTCTGGTTTAATCTACGACATTTTTCCATATGCACCATGGTCTATCCTTGACAAGGCCAGACACAAGTCTGGACCACATGCCGATGGTATTATTGGTTCAACACAAGAAAATATCGCCGATCAACTGTCAAATCAATTGCAACAATTGTCGATAAAGTAGACAACGACCAACCAAACTTCTAGTTCGGTTGCTCCCCCTACTCAAACGTCGGATGTACACAGTGTGAAGTCAATGAACCCGAAGACCAACCAGTAGTCTGACGGCAGGAAAAAACAATGAAAGAAGGGAAAGGGGGATAAGAAACCCACCAATAATGCTGGTGGGGGCAACACAGAGAAAATAAATTCAAAGTATCCATGTAACCTTTACATGAAAGACCACCCGACTCACCTGTTCCTTTGATTCGCAGAGGCCCAAAAGTTACTGGCACAGCAACAACCTGCTGTGTTAATGAACCCGTTTCCTCATGGGAAAAATTTAACTCAAGCCTCTGTGAAAGAAGATGGGGGCAGTCAGGGACCCCCTTCATCGTCTGGTAATCCCTCGACCTCGACTATTTATATGTTGAAAGGTGATGTTCACATAGCAACTAGGACACATGATTACGGAATGAAAAACACTTATGAGAAGGGTAAAGAAGCCTAAAACCCATATGTTCCTCTTCAGATAAAGAATATGATGGGAAAAACAATGAAACACATCCCGAAAGGGGCGTTCAAGAAATATTCTCACAATCGAAATGCGAGGGCCACCCAAAACTACTCTATGGTGGAGGATTTGTCACAAACCCCTTGTGCGATGTCTGATTTGGAAGTCCTCCAGAGCCTCCCTTCACAAAGAAAGGCTCTGTTAGCTACCTTAAAATCTGCTGAGACCTATAATCCGAGAAAAATCATGCTTGATATGACCAACTTGAAACTTTGTCTCCCATACCATGTCGCATTTCAGATAGTAGTGACTTACACCATGGAATATTTTACCCAGAACATTTTCCATATGGTGGTTGATGAGGGTGCCTCGACATGCATGATGTCATTGGCATGTTGGAAGGCCATTAGCCAACCCATTTTGTCTCCATCACCTACTCTTCTTACTGCTTTTGATGGTTGTTTGTTCAGACCACATGGAATCATTCTTTCTTTTCCCGTGCAGTTAGGAGGAAAGACCATGTACGTCGAAGTTGAAGTGGTCAATGCACCTCTCAACTACAATATCTTGTTAGGAAGGATTTGGAATTATGTTATGCATGAAATGGTCGCTACATTTTTCTGGGTCTTGTTGTACACGAGGGCCGGATCATGTCCATTGATCAGTGGTCCTTCTCCCATCCTAACCCTTCATCGGGGGAATCCACGGTCCCGATGATTGATAATCCATAGCCCGACGTCGTCAATGTAGGGGTTAGTTTGTGCCCACCTTTGATGGGTACTTTTGATTACCCGCCTCAGGCCAGTGATGTCAAGTTCATATTGGCTGTCCCCAACTAGCCCAAGGCTTAAATATTTCAAGTGTCATCGTTCTGGATGACTTACTTTAACGATCCATGGACTCTTCCTTCCCCATTAGTCATGAAGTAAGGGACAAGGCATCTCGGCATGTCCATTCCCTTGTCTGCGACATAAGTTGCGTACTCCATTTTCCATCAAGCTTCAGCCGACCCTGATCCGACTCCTACACAGGAGTTAGATCCAGTTCTAGAGCCTATTTAGGCTCAAGGTTCCCCCACCACTACCGATTCAGTAGACTTGGTATTTCCCTCTGATGAGGAAATTATAGAGGCATTGCCTGGTCTGGACAGACCCTGGGATGATCTCCATCACAGATCTTATTTTCTCCTGGAGTTAGGAAGAATAAAGGTAGGTGAATTTTTGTTGACTATGACTGGAGATAGGCCTTGTCCTATTAATCCTCTAGCTACGCATGCAGTTTATGTTGAGGATAATATGGAAACTATTGCTAAAATGATACCTATCGATATCTCCAGAATCCCTGGCATTGTGGAGAATGTCTTCGTCAGAGCGGACTTCTCCCTCAAGGAGATTCAAATATACACTAATTTATTTAAATAATTTTGCGACGTTTTTTCCTGGTCTTACGAGGAAATGCTAGGCATAGATCCAATAATCGTTGAACATGAAATAATGACTTATCCTGACACCAAGATGGTCTGGCAAAAGCTTTTTCTGGTTAATCATCGGAAAGTAGCAACTATTAAGGCTGAAGTAGAGAAACTGCTCAAAGTTGGTTTCATCTACCCCATTTAGTTGATGCAATCGGTGTCAAATCCCATTCCATTCAACAAAAAGTAGGGAATGATTTGTGTATGTACAGACTTCCATGATTTGAATAAGGCCTATCCAAAGGATAATTTCCCCACTCTATTTGTTGACTAGATTGTCGATGAATGCACAGGCTGTGAGGTCTTTTCTTTCATGGATGGTTTTTCGGGATACAATCAGATATAGATTAAGCTCGAATACCAACATAAAACAACTTGTATATGTCCATGGGGTACATTTGCTTATCGAAAGATGCCTTTTGTCCTGAAGAATGTTGTAGCCACCTTTCAGTGGGCCATGTCTTTCGCTTTCCACGATCTCAAACACATAGTCAAGGCTTATCTCGATGATTTAACATCACGATCTCATAAGAGAGATGATCATCCCACGCACCTCTGACTTATCTTTGAGTGATGTCGCTACTATCAGATTCGCTTGAATCCTAACAAATGTAGTTTTTTCATGACATCGAGTCATCTTTTAGGTTTCATAGTTTCGACAACAAGGATCATGGTCGATCCTCTAAAGGTTGAGGTGATAGTTCAATTGCCTCCCCCGTGCATAGTCCCTCAGCTTCAGAGTTTACAGGGAAAAGCCAATTTTCTTTGGCGTTTTATCACAAACTATGCCGAGATCACTAAAGGGTTTATGCATTTACTGAAGAAGGGAATCCCTTTCCATTGGGATGAAGCCACTCAACACTCTTTCGAAGCATTGAAACGTGCCCTCACATCCGCCCCTCTACTTCGGCCACCCAATTATAATAAATTTTTCTTATTGTATTGGGCCATGGAGGAGTCGACCATCAGTATGGTCTTTGTTCAAGAGGATGATTTGCTTGAAGAACATGCCATTTATTACCTGAGCTGAGGCCTAGTTGGACCAAAACTCAACTACTCCCATGTTGAAAAGCTTGCATTGACAACAATACATGTTGCCCAGTGGTTCCTTCATTACATCTTGTTTTGCAAGAACACTGTCATTGCCATTGTGAATCCATTCTAATACGTGTTGAAATGACGTGTAATCGACAAAAATATCAGTAGATGGAATTTTACTTGGATTTTGTTTCTGCGAAATCTAAAAAGTCGTTGGTCTTTGTGGAACTTATCTCAAAACTTCCTGTCGAGTCAGGTGATGTTACGCCCAAAGAATCACCGATTAAAGGAGATCTTTTTCTGATTTCATCTTTAGACCCTTGGTATGGAGATATACTAGTCTATCTCTAGACTTTGAAGTGCCCTGCCTCTACTTCTCGCAATGAGCATCGACATATACACCATCAGAAAAAAAAAAAATATCTCATACTCGAGGACACTTTGTGTTATAACTCCAAAAGTCATCCTAGACTATAATCAAGTGATCTTGGTAACATCAAAATATTTGTAAATGTAAATGAGTTTCTTAAAAGGTCAAATGGACAAGACTCRGAATAATAAGGCTTTAACTTGGAAATCTAGGCTAATCATGCACAAGCAAATGAGGTCTTGATTAGCTTTAGTCAGTGAATTGGAATAAAAATGAAAAAGAGGAAGACTTAGTGAGGGAGTTGTAAAGGT
Source organism: Picea engelmannii (assembly GCA_009831015.1). Lineage (NCBI taxonomy): Eukaryota > Viridiplantae > Streptophyta > Pinopsida > Pinales > Pinaceae > Picea > Picea engelmannii. The sequence continues at coordinate 126,355 of ML799392.1, forward strand.
ATGCTATTAACATCAAGTCTTCAAGCAACCCAAGAAAGAAAAACTCAAATACAAGATCCTCTTGAATTCAAAGTTTAAAGTAAACTGAAGAACATCACAACAACATTATAATCAAACATTCATCATAACACAACCATGAAAAACTCATGTGGATCCTCCAATCATGAATACTTCAGCATAAGAGGTAACAATATGATGTAAAGAAAAACTGTCTTCTACTAATAAAAAATTCTCAGGTCCAGTACATAACTAGAGAACAATTTACTCAATCAAAGAAAATTACAATCTGGGAGCCTCAGCTCAACCCCCTCTCCCTATTCTACTCTTGTACCATGAAATATATAGCACCATAGTTCCTTTCCAGCTCACCAATTTGAACTCCAACCTCTTTCCCAAAATAGAAACAATTACAAACAAAGAATGACACGTTTTAACTGATTTCCTACTTTTCAGGAGGCGAAATTATGAAAAATAGGCTTCAAAATGCCACTTGTAATTCTCAAAATACAATAGTTGTGTAAAATATGAGAACAATTTTTGTATATAATCTCGTTATGAAGAAAAACCTCTCTCAATTTTGTTAAATTCATCTCCAGCTGGCTGCAACAGGTGTCACAAAAATATGTCTCGAACAAGAAAACACGAAAACTGAAAACATAGGGCTCAAAGATTCTTTTGAATCTCCCAATCCATGATACCTGTGTGAAAAATGAAATAGGTTAATGTTCCTGGGTCTGTGATTGACAATAACCTTCTTTGGAGTTTTAAAAATCATCTTATTTTCCCCATAAATCATCCTAGAAGTCAACTAGTCAAAATTTGCCAATTCAGCAATCTTAAAATAGAGTTTAAGAAGCACGTTCCATAGCACCACTTCTATGCCAAATAACTCTATGACCATAGAAAATTTTAAAAAACTGAGAGATTTTTTTATTAATTGGTATGTGATGAACAAAAACCTCCTCCAGTTTTCAAAAATTCCTTCCCATTTGATCATAATACAAGTTTCAAGTTAGTGACTCAAAACTGGTAAAATAACTCTCACAATTTGTTTTCTACCAAAATTTAGGTAACAAATTTAGGTAGTGCCATTGTGCATCTGTGTGCAAATTTTAGGTAGCGTTGTCAAAAACGCAACATCTCCAACTTGAGCATGTGTAGATCAAGTAGTAGTGACTTTGCATAGTATCAAACCCACCATCTTTAGGTGACTGCAATGATTTGATGAGAATTCATCAATGTTTCCAAGCTGCAAAAGAGAGCATCAGTGATATGTTCAGGAGCTTTGGCAACTGATATTCTACAAAACCATCACACACATCTTAAATAATAATATCATTCACCAAGTTGCACACAACCAACACTTCCTCTCCTTTATATGTATGTCATTTACATTCATCATCATGTTTCCAGAACCTCATCACAAGGTTGTCACTTCTCAAGCTGAGGTGAAGATGTATCAGGTATACTGAGCCACTCCAATAATAGAATGTCACATGCTCTTTATATATCTTCTAAGTTCTGACAGAAAAACTGAACAATTCTCCCACAACAAATTTCCGTGGCAGCATAATCTCAACAACATGGATTCCCACCAAATGATCCAGGTGGATATCGGTGGCCAACCACCTTTTTCGACTGGCTCAAAACAATTTTCTGGTAATTTTGGCAATTTACTATTTTTAGCAGGTTTTAACTTCCGGGGCCATTTTGAGGGCCTAAATGAAGGTTTTTTGATATCAAGGTTCTCAATGATATCCAAAAGCATTATTGAGCCCCCAAAATGAATCTCCTTGATGATACCTTTCCAACGAGCTATCATATGCCTAAAACGGAGGTCATATGCAAAAGTTACGACTCCGGGAAGTTGATGTACTCACTTACCCAAACGGGGCCCACATGACTTTTGGCACTTCATCTTCTAGGGTTAGGTTTTTGGATGTCTAGGACTTTTGGCATTCCTTTTTATTGTAAACAGGCCTTTAGAGCCTCATTGTAATCATCTTCTTATGAATGCAAGTAGCCGTCACATCTCTTCTTAGAGATAAGCTGCCACCATTCTAGCGAGTCTTTCACTCTGTATTTTTACAGTCTCTATACATTTATTTCATTAATAGAAATCGTGTATTACTGTATCTCTTTGTTTATGGTTTCATCTCTGATATATTTCTGTTATATTATTGGATATACGTGATATCTCTATGCATTTCTTTATTATATCTCTGCTCTCATTTCGTGCCGAAAATAATCCGGATCAGTGGTATCAGAGCAGGCTGCTCTTGATCGTTTTTTCAGTGCATGTCCCCAACGAGGTCCGAGTATAGCAAGTTGGGTCTTGAGCTTGTCTCTCTTGAAGATAATCGCTCTCGCACACCCAAGAAACCCTCAATGGTGGAAGAAAATAAAATCGACGGAGCAAACGATCCTATCAATTTGTTTCTTGAGCAAGCTCTCACACGACAGATGGACGAAATGATGGATAATTTTTCCCACATCCTTAAATGCCTTCTGATAGCATCATGCACATCTTCATCAAGCAACCACTTTGGAGGCACCTCGCCTTTCAAGGTACAAGTTAATTTTGATATTCCTGTATTTAAAGGACAGATAGATGCAGAAGCCCTAGAAAAATGGTTAACTCTGCTAGAAGGTTATTTCTTTGTTCATAATTTTTCTGACAAATAAAAGATCACCATCGCACTCCTTAAATCTCTCCCTCATGTCAAACATTGGTGGGAAACTTACTAGGAGCAAAGTTCCACACAGGAGTATGGAATATATGGGGCCGATCCCACTTGGGATTTTTTTGTGGATGCGGTAAAGGAACAATATTACCCTGTTGGCAACTATGAAGACCAGTACATGAGATGGACTACACTGCGACAAGAGAGGGGCCAAGCAGTTTCAAAGTTCACCACTACCTTCCATACCTTACACAACAAGTTGGGTATCAAAGACTCCGAGCAACATTTGGCTCTGAAATATCATGGGGCTCTACATAGATACATCCAGACTGAAATGGATTTTCTGGACATCTCATCACTCGGTGATGCTTATCGATATGCTATTAAAATTGAGAAAAAATTTAAGCACCGGAACAAATGGGAATTCGGGTCTGCAAATCCGTAACAACCAAAGTATGACAAAGACGACCCTAACAAACAGTCTCCTGAAAACTATTCCAAGACATAGGAAAAGAAGGTTCATGAGAAGACAAAGAAGGACACCGGAAAATGGTGTGATTTGCACAAAATCCCCTAGCACAAAATTGATGAATGTCACTAAAAACAATCAATAGTGTCCAAGATCAAAGACAAGGAGCCAAACCTTGATTTAGAATCTGATTCTAAAAATACTGGTAAAGGACAGATCATTGACGCAGACCCCATTTCTATTGTCGTGACCACAACAATTCAACCAGAAGAACCAACAGATCCTTAAGAGGGGGAGCACCTTTTTCATTCACAGATGTGGGTGAAGGGGACCCCGCTGCATTTTATTGTTGATAGCAGAAGCCAGAAAAACCTCATCTCAACAGAGGTTGTCAAACAATTTGGATTGTCGACAACACCACACCCACAACCATATAACATCAAGTGGCTTCGGAAAGGACAAGATCTCCGTGTCAGCCAACAATGTCGATTGTCATACGACATCAAACCCTTCAAGGACGAGGTATTATGTGATGTCGCCCCACTGGATTTCTGTGATGTTCTCTTGGGCCAACCATATATGTGGAGACACCATGTTGTTTATGAGTCTCAACCCCGTAGTTTCATTGTTACTTTGGGGGGTCATCTCTACAAAATACCAGAGGTAGTTCCAACTATTGTTCCACCTAAAAAGTGTCCCAAGGTAGTATCTCATACTACAAAATTCAACTTCTTCACAATCTGTTCAAAAGGGGAACAGAAGGACACTGCAACCACTACAGCCTCACCCCCTACACCTTCTATCCAACAGAAATAGGTTGACAAGGTTGCAGCAAAGTGCAAAGATTCCTTCTGCACACCTTCCTCTCATGTATCTTGACTTGGTGAATAGCCTCAGCTTCAACAGGTTCATGACAGACTTCCACAAAGTAAGGAGCGCGACGTCTTCAACAATACAAGCAGCTCACCCAGATGCAGATCCAGCAAACACTTTTCCCTCTCCCCTGAGAACTCAACACAATGGAGACCATTTCTTCCTAAGGAGGGAGGATTGATCTAGGTGGATATTGGTGGCCACCCACCTTTTCCGACTAGCTCAAAACAGTTTTCTGGCAATTTTGGCAATTTACTATTTTTAGCAGGTTTTAACTTACGGGGCCATTTTGAGGGCCAAAATGAAGGTTTTTTGAGATCGAGGTTATCAATGATAGCCAAAGGAATGATTGAGCCCCCAAAATGAATCTCCTCGATGATACCTTTCCAACAAGCTATCATACGCCTAAAACAGAGATCGTATGCAAAAGTTACGACCCCAGGAATTTGATGTACTAACTTACCCAAACGAGGCCCACATGAATTTTAGCGCTTCATCTCCTAGCGTTATGTTTTTGGATGTCTAGATATTTTTGCATTCTTGTTTATTGTAACAATGCCTTCAGAGCCTCATTACAATCATCTTCTTATGAATGTGAGTAGCCATCACATGTCTTCTCAAAGATAAGTTGCCACCATTCTAGTGAGTCTTTCACTCTGTATTTTTATAGTCTCTGTACATTTATTTCATTAATATAAATCGTGTATTACTTTATGTCTGTGTTTATGGTTACATCTCTGATATATTTCTATTATATTACTGGATATACGTGATATCTCTGTGCATTTCTTTATTATATCTCCGCTCTCATTTCATGCCGAAAATAATCTGGATCAATGGTATCAGAGCAGGCTGCTCTTGATCGTTTTTTTAGTGCATGTCCCCGATGAGGTTCGAGTATAGAAAGTTGGGTCTCGAGCTTGTCTCTCTTGAAGACAATCACTCTCGCACACCCAAGAAGTCCTCAATGGTGGAATAAAAGAAAATCAACGGAGCAGACGATTCTATCAATCTGGTGCTTGAGCAAGCTCTCACGCGACAGAGGGACGAAATGATGGAGAATTTTTCCCACATCCTTAAATGCTTTCCGATAGCATCAGGCACATATTCATAAAGAGACCACTTTGGAGGCACCTCTCCTTTCAAGGTACAAGTTAATTTTGATATTCCTGTATTTGAAGGACAGATAGATGGGGAAGCCCTAGAAAAATGGTTAACTCTGCTAGAAGGTTATTTCTCTGTTCACAATTTTTCCGACAAAGAAAATATCACCTTCACACTCCTTAAAGATCTCCCCCATGTCAAACATTGGTGGGAAACTTACTGGGATACAAGCTCCATAGAGGATTCTGGAATATATGGGGCCAATCCCACTTGGGATTTTTTTGTGGATGCGGTAAAGGAATAGTATTACCCTGTTGGCAACTATGAAGACCAGTACATGAGATGGAACACACTGCAACAAGAGAGGGGCCAAGCAGTTCTGGAGTTCACCAATGCCTTCCATACCTTTCACACCAAGTTGGGTATCAAAGACTCCGAGCAACATTTGGTTCTGAAATACTGTGGGGCTCTACATAGATACATCCAGATTGAAATGGATTTTCGGGACATCTCATCACTCGGTGTTGCTTATCGATATGTTGTTAAAATTGAGTAGAAATTTAAGCACCAGAACAAACAGGAATTCGGGTCTGCAAATCCACAACAACCAAAGTATGATAAAGACGACCCTAACAAACAGTCTCCCGAAAACTAGTCCAAGACACAGGAAAAGAAGGGTCACAGGAAGACAAAGAAGGACACCAGAAAATGGTGTGATTTCCAAAAAGGCCCCTAGCACAACACCGATGAATATTGCTCAAAACAGTCATTGGTGGCTGAGATCAAAGACAAGGTGCCAAACCCTGATTCAGAATCTGATTCTAAAAATAATGGTAAAGGAAAGATCATTGACGCAGACCCCACTGCTATTGTAGCGACTGCAACAATTCAACCAGAAGAACCAACAGATCCTGAAGAGTGGGAGCGCCTTTTTCATTCACATATGTGGGTGAAGGGGACCCCACTGCATTTTTATTGTTGATAGCAGAAGCCAGAAAAACCTCATCTCAACAGAGGTCGTCAAACAGTTGGGATTGTTGAAAACACCACACCCGCAGCCATATAACATCGGGTGGCTTCGGCAAGGATGAGATCTCCATGTCAGCCAATAGTGTCGATTGTCATACAACATCCAACCCTTTAAGGATGAGGTATTATGTGATGTTGCCCCACTGGATGTCTGTGATGTTCTCTTGGGCCAACCATATAAGTGGAGACACCATGTTGTTTATGAGTCTCGACCCCGTAGTGTCATTGTTACTTTAGGGGGTCATCTCTACAGAATACCAGAGGTAGTTCCAACAATTGTTCCACCTAAAAAGTGTCGCAAGGTAGTATCTCATAATGAAAAATTCAGCTTCTTCACAATCTGTTCAAAAGGGAAATGGAAGAACACTGCAACCACTACAGCCTCACCCCCTGCACCTTCTATCCAATAGAAGCAGGTCGACAAGGTTGCAGCAAAGCACAAAATGTCCTTCTGCACACCTTCCACTCATGTATCTTTACTTGTTGAACAACCTCAGCTTCAACAGGTTCATGACAAACTTCCACAAACTAAGCAACGCGACGTCTCCAATAATACAAGCAACTCACCTAGATGCAGATCCAGCAAACGCTTTTCCCTCTCCCCTGGGAACTCAACACAATGGATACCATTGGTTCCTAAGGAGGGAGGATTAATCCAGGTGGATATCGGTGGCCACCCACCTTTTCCGACTGGCTCAAAATAGTTTTCTGGCAATTTTGGCAATTTACTATTTTTAGTAGGTTTTAACTTCCAGGGCCATTTTGAGGGCCTAAATGAAGGTTTTTCAAGATCGAGGTTTTCAATGAATTCTAAAGGCATTAATTATCACTCAAAATTAATCTCCTCTACGATACCTTTCCAACGAGCTATCATACGCCTAAAACGAAGATCGTATGCAAAAGTTACAACCCCGGGAAGTTGATGTACTAACTTAACCAAACGGGGACCACATGACTTTTGGCACTTCATCTCCTAGGGTTAGGTTTTTGGATGTATAAGACTTTTTGCATTCCTGTTTATTGTAATAAGGCCTTCATAGCCTCATTGTAATCACCTTCTTATGAAAGCAAGTAGCTGTCACATCTCTTCTCAGAGATAAGCAACCACCATTCTAGCGAGTCTTTCACTCTGTATTTTTACAGTCTCTGTACATTTGTTTCATTAATAGAAATCATGTATTACTGTATCTCTGTGTTTATGGTTGCATATCTGATATATTTCTATTGTATAACTAGATATACACAATATCTCTGTGCATTTGTTTATTATATCTCTGCTCTCATTTCGTGCCGAAAATAATCCGGATTAGTGGTATCAGAGCAGGTTTCTCTTGATCGTTTTTTCAATGCATGTTCCCGATGAGGTCTGAGTATATCAAGTTGGGTCTTGAGGTTGTCTCTCTTGAAGACAATCTTTCTCGCACACCCAAGAAACTCTCAATGTCGAAAGAAAAGAAAATCGACGGAGCAGACGATCTTATCAATCTGTTCCTTGAAAAAGCTCTCACGTGACAGAGGACGGAATGATGGAGATTTTTTCCCACATCCTTAAATGCCTGCTGATAGAATCAGGTGCATCTTCATCAAGAGGCCACTTTGGAGGCACCTCGCCTTTCAAGGTACAAGTTAATTTTGATATTCCTGTATTTGAAGGACAGATAGATGCAGAAGCCCTAGAAAAATGGTTAACTCTGCTAGAAGGTTATTTCTTTGTTCACAATTTTTCCGACAAAGAAAAGATCACCTTCGCACTCCTTAAAGCTCTCCCTTATGTCAAACATTGGTGGGAAACTTACTGGGAGAAAAGTTACACAGAGGAGTCTGGAATATATGGGGCCGATCCCACTTGGGATTTTTTTGTGGATGCGGTAAAGGAACAATATTACCCTATTGGCAACTATGAAGACCAATACATTAAATGGACCACACTGCGACAAGAGAGGGGCCAAGCAGTTCCAGAGTTCACCAATACCTTCCATACCTTGCGCACCGAGTTGGGTATCAAAGACTCCAAGCGACATTTGGTTCTGAAATACTGTGGGGCTCTACATAGATACATCCAGACTGAAATGGATTTCTGGACATCTCATCACTCGGTGCTTCTTATCAATATGCTATTAAAATTGAGAATAAATTTAAGCACCAGAACAAACGAGAATTCGGGTCTGCAAATCTACAATAACCAAAGTATGACAAAGATGACCCTAACAAACAGTCTCCCAAAAACTAGTCCAAGACACAGGAAAAGAAGGGTCACAGGAAGACAAAGAAGGACACTGGAAAATGGTGTAATTTCCACAAAATCCCCTAGAACAATACCGATGAATATCGCTCACAATAGTCATTGGTGGCCGAGATCAAAGATAAGGAGCCAAACCCTGATTCAAAATATGATTATGAAAATACTAGTAAAGGACGGATCATCGACGCAGACCCCACTGCTATTGTCATGACCACAACAATTCAACAAGAAGAACCAATAGATCCTGAAGAGGGGGAGCACCTTTTTCATTCACAGATGTGGGTGAAGGGGACATCGCTGCATTTTATTGTTGATAGCAGAAGCAAGAAAAACCTCATCTCAGCAGAGGTCATCAAGCAGTTGGGATTGTCGACAACACCACACCCGCAACCATATAACATCGGGTGGCTTCAGCAAGGACGAGATCTCAGTGTCAGCCAACAATGTCGATTTTCATACGACATCCAACCGTTCAAGAATGAGGTATTATGTGATGCTGCCCCACTGGATGTCTATGATGTTCTCTTGGGCCAACCATATATGTGGAGACACCATGTTGTTTATGAGTCTCGACCCCGTAGTGTCATTGTTACTTTGGGGGGTCATCACTACAGAATACCAAAGGTAGTTCCAACTATTGTTCCACCTAAAAAGTGTCGCAAGGTAGTATCTCATACTATAAAATTCAGCTTCTTCACAATTTGTTCAAAAGGGGAACATAAGGACACTGCAACCACTACAACCTCGCCCCCTGCACCTTCTATCCAACAGAAGCAGGTTGACAAGGTTGTAGAAAAGCACAAATATTCCTTCTGCACACCTTCCTCTCATGTATCTCAACTTGTTGAATAGCCTTAGCTTCAATAGGTTCATGACAGACTTCCACAAACTAAGCAACACGACGTCTCCAACAATACAAGCAGCTCATCCAGATGCAGTTCTAGCTTTTCCCTCTCCCTTGGGAACTCAAATCAATAGATACCATTGCTTCCTAAGGAGGGAGGATTAATCTAGGTAGATATCGGTGGCCACCCACCTTTTCCCACTGGCTCAAAACAATTTTCTGGCAATTTTGGCAATTTACTATTTTTTAGCAGGTTTTAACTTCAAGGGCCATTTTGAGGGCCTAAATGAAGTTTTTTTAAAGATAGAGGTTGTCAATGATATACAAAGGCATGATTGAGCCCCCAAAATTAATCTCCTCTATGATACCTTTCCAACGAGCTATCATACGCCTAAAATGGAGATTGTATGCAAACGTTACGACCTCGGGAAGTTGATGTACTAACTTACCCAAATGGGGCCCACATGACTTTTGGCGCTTCATCTCCTAGGGTTAGGTTTTTGGATGTCTAGGAATTTTGGCATTCCTATTTATTGTAAAAATGCCTTCAGAGCCTCATTGTAATCATCTCATTACGAATGGAAGTATCCGTCACATCTCTTCTTAGAGATAAGCTGCCACCATTCTAGCGAGTCTTTCACTCTGTATTTTTACAGTCTCTGTACATTTATTTCATTAATAGAATTCATGTATTACTGTATCTCTGTGTTTATGGTTGCATCTCTGATATTTTTCTGTTATATTACTCGATATATGCAATATCTCTGTGCATTTATTTATTATATCTCCGCTCTCATTTCGTGCCGAAAATAATCCAGATCAGTGGTATCAGAGCAGGCTGCTCTTGATCATTTTTTCAGTGCATGTCCCCAACAAGGTCCGAGTATATCAAGTTGGGTCTCGAGCTTGTCTCTCTTGAAGACAATCGCTCTCGTACACCCAAGAAACCCTCAATGGCGGAAGAAAAGAAAATCGATAGAGCAGACGATCCTATCAATCTGTTGCTTGAGCAAGCTCTCACACAATAGAGGGACGAAATGATGGAGAATTGTTCCCACATCCTTAAACGCCTGCTGATAGCATCAGGCACATCTTCATCAAGCGGCCACTTTGGAGGCACCTCACCTTTCAAGGTACAAGTTAATTTTGATATTCTTGTATTTGAAGGACAGATAGATGAAGAAGCCCTAGAAAAATGGTTAACTCTGCTAGAAGGTTATTTCTTTGTTCACAATGTTTCTGACAAAGAAAATATCACCTTCGCACTCCTTAAAGATCTCCCTCATGTCAAACATTGGTGGGAAACTTACTGGGAGAAAATTTTCACAGAGGAGTCTAGAATATATGGGGTCGATCCCACTTGGGATTTTTTTGTGGATGTAGTAAAGGAACAGTATTACCCTGTTGGCAACTATGAAGACCGGGACATGAGATGGAACACACTGTGAAAAGATAGGGGCCAAGGAATTCCAGAGTTCACCAATACCTTCCATACCTTGCGCACCATGTTGGGTATCAATGACTCTGAGTGACATTTGGTTCTGAAATACCATGGGGCTCTACATAGATACATCGAGACTGAAATGGATTTTATGGACATCTCATCACTCAGTGTTGCTTATCGATATGTTGTTAAAATTGAGCATAGATTTAAGCACCAAAACAAATGGGAATTCGGGTCTGCAAATCCACAACAACCAAAGTGTTGGAAATACTAAAACAATTGAGAGGGGGGGGTGAATCAATTGTTTATAAGCTTAAACAATTTTATACCTTTTAAATAATTATAAAGAATTCTTCTTGTGTCATCAAGAAACATACAACATATGGACAGTAAGAGTAAAGATCATCAGTCACACATAAAATACACACAGAGACAGATTTTCACGAGGAAACCCATAAAGGGAGAAAACCTCTTCTTCTTCTAAATGATAGGCAGTCTTTTTCTGTTCTGTACATCATTTACAATTGAGCACCAACTCAATGTGAGGCTGCTACCTCTGTTTTACAAGCTGCAACTTGTTTGAGAGCTCCAACTCTCTGGTTTCTCTAGAACCCACTAGAAGGAAGCACCAACTCCCTCAGTAATCCAACACCAACTGGATGGAAGAAACAACTTCCTGAATGTTCCAGCACCAACTGGATGGAAGCACCAACTTCCGGTTACACAGGCTCCAACCTGCATAACAGAGAACAACTGTTCTCCCTAGCACCACCCTGCCACCCTGGTTTCTCT
>ML799392.1:152622-164931 GCA_009831015.1 Picea engelmannii
TATCTGATTCAAAGTGCTATTTCTGTTGCTATTTCGTATATCATTTCTGTGTATTGTGAAGATTATGATGGATATTTTACTGTTATTCTGTCATTTCTAGCATTTCATTTCTGTTCTGCATATTTTATATATCTGGTATCTTGTAGAATGTGAGTAGCCTTCACATCTCTTCTCAGAGATAAGCTGTTGCCATTCTAGCAAGTCTTTCACTCTGTATTTTTACAGTCTCTGTACATTTCTTTTATTAATAGAAATCTTGTATTACTGTATATCTATGTTTATGGTTCCATCTCTGATATATTTTTGTTATATTACTGGATATACACGATATCTCTGTGCATTTCTTTATTATATCTCCTCTCTCATTTCATGTCGAAAATAATCCGGATCACCAAATGAAGTGATTGTGGTGTGGTACTACTTCAACCTCCAATGAGACCAATTTTTCAGCCATCATGCCATCATTGCCACTAATGTGGAGGCTTCTTCTACTATGACAAATATATTTTGGCCGATTAATTTATTCACCAAGTGCAAGCCCCTGGAAACCAGAGAATTGAGGGATTCATGAATACTTAATGGAAAATCCAATTTAATGCCTAACTGTGCTAGTCGACAAAAACCCCTTGAACTTTGAAGTTCTGGCACCGATTGACTTATTGCATACATCCTCCATTGATCTTCATTGATATGCCTCCTTTTGCATTCCAAGTGTCCTGTAGAGGTGGTAAATTGTTATCATGTTGCCAACTACTATATCAACCATTCTCCACATCATCAGCCACCTAAACGAGTAACGAATTTGAACTCCTTGATTCCAGGAGCCAATAGGTAGCGCCATTCTGGTGTAACTTTGTGCAAATTTTGTCCCTGCCAGAAATTCGGTAGTGAATTTAGGTAGTGCACTGTGGAATACACAATGCCCAGGAGAGTAGGTAGCACCCAAGAACTTTACAGTGCCCAGGAGAAAACGCAACACCCAGGAGATTTGGCAACACACTGCACTTTGAACATCCATGTATAAAAATGGTGGAACGGGCAAGAAATGGGGAACATAATCATATATATCATGGATATGTTTAGTTCTTCAACACTTGTAGAATATTTAAACAACACTTCATTGACATACCATCATGGCACCTGCGCATGCATCCTGCAAATCAGACATTTGCAATTTCACTGAGCACCGAACAACTGGAATGTTGGCTTAATTTATGTGACTTTGAGTTGAATGCACATCTAGCATGTAGAATGGCATGACATGTAAACATGACTCGGAATTGGCATATGTGATATAGCTTAGGTTTGAGGGAATCTAGAAGTAAGACACTTAAGCGCACACACCCTTTTTGGTTTTGTTTTATTAAATAAATATATATAATAAACATAATTCCTAAACTACAAAGTAGTTTAGAAAAACATTGTATATGTATATATATATATATATATATATATATATATATATATATTTAATAATAAAAGTGTTTTTATGACAAACTTATCATAAAGATTTGACAGACTTCAATAAGGATTTCTAACCATTTATTTGCAGGTCAAGAGGATGAAGCCAAAGGATTTCTCAGGCAAAGATATCAATAGGAACTTGTCAATATAGATTGGGGAATTTGAGGCTTGGACATTGGAAAACACTCAAAGGGATTTTGATAATTTCAACAGAAATATGTTGAATACACTCTCAAAATATATTGTAAAAATTGAGTGCTAACACTTTGTATTGTCAAGGTGTAGATTGCATCCTTTGCCGGTGTCTCACTCATGAAGAAGCAGAACTCGTTCTTAATGATTTCCACACAAGAGCATGTGGTGGTCATTTGTCTGGGTTGGAAACAACCGAAAATATTCTACGGTCCGGTTACTTTTGGCCGACGTTAATCAAAGATTGCGTTGAATTGGTCAAGAAGTGTCACCCATGTCAGATCTTCTCTCGGAAGATGAGGGCACACCCCACTCCTATGCTTCTCACCATTATAGTTGGCCCCTTCACCAAGAGGGGGATTGATTATACTACATTCCACCCCCCTTCAGCCAGGGGGCATTGTTATATCATCATAGGAGTAGAATACTTCACCAAGTGGGTCAAAGCTATGCCAACAATCAAAGATGACCGTGAAACAACAACCCTCTTTTTCTTTAATCATATTATAGCAAGGTTCGATATCCTGAAGGAGATTGTCACTGACTATGACATTCACTTACAAAACAAAATTATGTCTAAGTTAACATCAAAGCTTGGGTTGAGGCAAGAGAATTCATCACCTTACTACCCACAAGTGAATGGTCAGGTGGAAGTTGTGAATAAGTCTCTCAAGACCATTCTACAATGAACGATCAATTCAGACAAGTCAAATTGGCATTTGATGTTGTACTCGTAATTGTGGGCATACTGAATGTCTGTAAAGACTGCCATTGGTTTCTCACCTTTTCAACTCGTTTATGGGCTGGAAGAAGTCTTGCCTATAGAGAGCTTGATCCCATCTCTTAAGTTGGCAGTACATTTATTTCCAGACACTTCACCGCTTGAGGAACACTTATTATATCTTGAGCAGATCGATGAGCGATTTCGTGATGCAACCTTGGATAACGAGGCTCACAAGAAAAGAGTCAAGTGTCATTATGATCGGTCCGTTCATCCTCAGAGTTTCTCCGAGGGTGACCTTGTCTTGGTCTATGACCAAGATAAGAATTCCCTAGGGGTAGGCAAGTTCAAACCCATGTGGTTTGTTTCATTGTGAAGGAGGTATTAAATAAGGGTGCTTATCATCTGGTTGACTTTGAGGGGAATGCTTTGGCAGAGCCTAGAAATGGGATCTACCTCAAGAAGTATTACTAGTAGGTGGGTTGCCTTGGGTGACTTCTTGTACATATGTATAGTTCTTATACATTTTAGTTTTGTCTTTTTTGTTTTATGGACGTGTCATTTTTTATGTCATCTTTTTCACTGTGGCTGATGTCAAATGAAGCAAAGGTGTTCGTTGGGTTCGCGGACGATTCTAGCCGACACCCTCGGAGGCTTGCTTCCGCAACTTGGGTGATCTTCACACCTCAAGGCCAATTGCTATCTTCTGGAGGTATATGTCTAGGTGACACCACAAACAATGTCGTCGAGTATAGTGCAGTGATAGAGTTGCTTCATGACACTTTGTTGCATGGTATCTCTCACCTCTGGGTCTACTTAGATGCATAGTTGGTTGTGTCCCAGTTAAATGGGGTTTACCACGTTTATGATCCTACTCTACACCGACGATTCCTTAGGGTACGTCTCTTAGAATGATGCTTTGATTACATTACATATATCCATGTTCCTAAGAGATTGAATCAAATGATAGATACTCTATCTAATCAAGTATTAGATTGGCATATTGCAAACACATAAAAGAAGAACACACATACACATGTACATACATTGTAAAAATGTGATCCATAAGACATAAAAAGATGTAAATATCCACATATATATCAAAAGTCTCAGAGTACATAGGTGGGCGCAAGCGCCTCAAAAAATAATATGTCCATCATACATCGTGGGGCTTATGCCTTAAAAAATATGCAAAAGAGTGCCCTCGACACGTAAGTAGTCCTAGCTAAGAACGGGGCCTGTTAGCCCTGCCATAATGAATGAAGGCATTTGCCAAACGTCAAAAAAGATGGACCCAGGTCCGTGGCACCCCAACTACATGAGGTTGCATAGATGATGAGAGATCCTTGATCTCTGCCATAGGGACTGCACAAGTGAGCGCAATGAGGTTCCTCTCCACCCGTCTCAAAACTCTTTCAGACTCTCCAGCTGGAGGTCCCCCTACTACTGCTATTATTGCTACTGATCTAGCGGCTATGGCTAGTGCTGTCTCTGGTCAAGGATGTCGCCTAGTCCTCGAGAATTCTGTTGGACGCACTGGTCCCACATCTATACATAAACAGATACATAGTTGTCAAGTACTTCGATTCACATAAAAAATGATATATATAAAAAGACACAAAAAATTAAATAACATTAAAAACAAACCTACCTAGCTCTCCTCGCTCATCTCCAAGAGGTATGGGCATGTTCGGGTCCTTGGAAAAGTTGATCCCGACATAGGGGTAGTCTTCGATCGTCGGAATCTGTCAAGCCCACCAAAAAACGTATCATTGAAGGTCTCTATGGTCCTTCCAACCCCCTGTCATGACAACAACGTTTCCCATCTACACACTGCTAGGGAAGAGGCCACATGCCACTACACTGCCTCTCGTGGACTGCAACTGGGTACTCTCGAAGAATAAGAATGCGCACAAAATGGTCCCAAATCCAAATTTTTGTTGCTCCACATGAGACACTTAGTGAGATATCTCTTCATGCAGTCTAGCATGGTCGTTCTCCAATCAAACAATCGTGCATTCAAGAACTACACTACACAATGCATGTATGCCCAGGAGGCATGATGTAAGTCCTTGGATCCAATGATCCACCCAATGAGTAAAAATATCACCTTCAGTGATAGGTTGGTAATCTTGTGGATCGACACCTAAGAACCTACTTTCTCAGTGCCATCCTCACAATGTAGTCCGATAAACTCGACAATGTTATGAGGCCCAAGGGGAAAAGTACGCAAGTTGAATGGTTCCCCTCTCCTTTAGAGGCCAGTCAAAAAGTAAATTTCCTCAATCATTGGAGTCAATGACTGCCCCTCTAGCATAAATGCCTTAGTGTCAGGGTGCCAGTAATCCACCAAGGCATTCAACAACCTGGGTTGTGCCCCAATGAATGGACACCGGAAGAACTTCCACAAACTGCATTGTCTCAATGCATCCATAGTTGCATGGTCCTCATCGACCAAGATATCTATGTCTTCGTGCTCCCTCTCTCTCCAGTGGACATACATCCTGTCAAATGACAAGTTCATGGAGGAAGTTAGCTCTTGCATTTTTATTTTTTTTACCTTTTTGAGGGTGTACTAGGGCTGTCTTGGACACAATCACGTATGAACATGGGCATATTGTTTTCTACCCATGGGCATACACGGGATGTCCTTGGACAGCCTGCGTACATGTAGGGTTGACCTTTTTTAAAGGTGTGTGCCCCCCAAAAAAACAAAACAAATGAAAAATAGAAGTAAGGAAATGTAAGAGGAGTTGATTTGTACTTACTTGGTCTAAGCAGAAGTTTGTTTCATCCTCTGAAGCTTCCGAAATCAAATCTTTTAGTGAAGGGGTGTTTTTGGCTTTTTGGTTAATTCTCAATTTGCAATGGTGAAAATGAGCTGTCAGTGTCTATTTATAGACCTTTTTGGCCTTTTTTTTCCATTTTTTCGAACCGTTTTGTCATTTTGTTCTGGCTTGAAAATCATTTAGTATGGTTCTTGAGTTTCTCATTGGATGTTACTTTTGGTTTGGAAAACATTTTGAGAGATGGGTCACTTTTGAAGGTCCTTTGGTAAAATTCATTTTTCCAACTTTTTGCATTTAAGTTAGGATTCCATGTCCACTTTTTGCATCTCGTTGTCTTTTCCTCTTTGCCATAGGATTGATCCCACTGAATTATGACATGAAACTGTCATTGCTACTTTAGAAGTGCCATAATTTAGTAGTAGAGCCTACCTTTACATGGATGCCCTAGGTAGATCCTTTTTACATTTGGCATTCATGTTGTCTTCAATGACTCTTAGGCTCGGGAGTCCTTGTTAGTCTTGTATTGATTACAAGTTTGAGCCTCATACGTCTGATATGTCATCACTCTTGGCTTCACCCTCAAGACTTCCAAAAATGATTCATCTTTAATCCATTTTCAGACTCTATAAACATGAAAATATTGTTGAGCAATCTTGTTGTCCTTCACACTCGCCAAACTGAAACTTGAAGGCACGTCTGTCCGACAATAGGTTACCCCTTTTTTGGTCTGGATAAACAATTGTACGAACAAAGATATACTCTAGGAACTTCAGTTCGCTAGAAGAGTATTCTCATGTATAATTTTAACCCTTTTTTGGGCCTGAGGGACTAAATTTACGAAAAAGGAATCCCCACGGAGTCCATAGTTAAGCTCTTTTTAGACTCCCTAAAATTGAAAACATTGTCGAGTGACCTTGTTCTTTCACACTCGTTAATTGGTTCAGAAAAAAATCTACTGGCATGAGTTTACCCCTTTTTCCGACCTGTAGATTAAGGAGGAAAAAGGTACACCTCAAGAGATTCATCTTGCCGGGAGAGTTCTCCTAAGTAAATTTCACTTTTTCAGGCTAAGGAGACTAAATCGAGAAAAAGGCAGCGAGTCCATAGTTAAGCTCTTTTCAGACTCCTTAAAATTGAAAAGAGTGTCGAGTGATCTTGTCTTTGTCGCACTCGTTAAAATGGTTTTGAATAGACGTCTTTTCAGTGCTAGTTTACCCCTTTTTTGAACCGACTAGACTACCTTCGAAAAAGGTACCCCAGTGGAGTCTTATTTTATTCTTTTTCAAACTCTCTAAAAATGAAAAACCACCGAGCTTACCTTCTCTGGTCTCTTAAAAAAATACATTGAAGGGGGTTTCATTATGTCCTATCAATCGCATTTTCATCCCTGCGTTTTTGGCCTAATGCCGACTCCATGTTGCTCTCAACTAAACCTTTGAAGTATTCCTTATACGCAAGCCTTGTATTACTTTGCCTCTGCGTCTTGACACCTTGACCCATGGAGGAATTTTCCCGAGTGTCCTTTTCCTGCACATGTATCCTTGATTTGAGCATTAGTGTGTTCCTTGCGCTTGGAACTAGTATGCTTGCAATACTCATTCCTCCTTTGTAACATAACATTCTTTTATTCTTTTTCAATCTCTTCAAAAAATATTGAAAAAGACAAAAAATTCAAATATACCCCAAAAAGAGGATGGCAAAAGTATTTTCTTTTTTATGGAAGCATAATGAGTCACTGTTGTACAAAGCACATCCTTCTGTTTGTTCATGAAGCTTTGGGATTTAGTATGACATTAGAAAGCTTTTCTCGCTACATAGAGTTGTGTCCTCCTCCATTTGGTTATTCTTCCAAACACATGGAGATTTTGTGTTGCCTGCTGCATCGTGAACTTATGTCAATGTCATGCTACCTGAGTCTGATCATCTATCATGCTATTGTCCAAGGGAAGTTTTTACTCAGCCTAATTCGGCCCTTCTTCAATTTGTCTCTTACCCTCATGCCCGACCATCTCAAAAGTCCAATCAAGTCCTTGTTCAAAATCACTGAAGTTCTCTGCTTGATCATCAAGATCCTCTTGTATGTTCCCTAATGAGCCTAGAAGAGCCCTGGGTAGTGAATTCATACACTTACATTACACTCCTACCAGAGTTGTGAATATCTTGAATTTTTTGCTTGAGCTTCGAAGGCCTCATCTCCAGCCATCAAGTGTCATTAGATTCTTGAAGATGGATACTATACATGTATATCTTTTATTTTGAGATGTAGATCCATTGTGTATTTCTCATGGCTACACTTTATATAGTTATATGAAATGGACCTGCAATGTATTTGATTGGAATCCATGATTTGTTTCATCCTGAGCATGGGTATGCCCGCCTTGGTGAGACAATTATTATTTTTTGCAGATGGCACCTCCCGAACTCTGGTCCTGGGCTCACTCACTTCATACGTTGGTGAAGATTTGTAACGTATTTTGTACATCAGATCCTCTTCTGACCTCACACATTAGGGGGCATCTGTTATAACCCTAAATTTCACTATACATGTAGACCTGGCATTAGGCCATCTTACTTGCTATTTTTGCCAAGCTATCACTGAGAAGATATTCTTAAAAAACATATTTTTGAAGATGCACGCACCATGCACCACTACTACCCATGTATACATGCTTTTTGCACCACTACATCTTGCGTACGTACACTAGCTGCACCATTACAGCCTATGTATACCCACAAATGATGCAAAAATTAAAAATTTGCAAGGAATTCGTTGAGATTATGGGCTATTGGGTAGTTTTCCAACTATCCCACCGCCTATAGTCCGTGACCCAACCGAATAACCATCCTTTTTTCATATAAAAGGAGGTTTTGGGGTCTCATTCCAAATCTAAGCATAATAGCAGTGAAACTCTTCTCATTTTACATCCCCTCCTTACCCCATAAATTTGCAGCCACCTTGTGAGTTTTGAGCAAGAATTCCCTATTCTTGCCTTTTTTCTCATTCATAAGCCTATGCCATTTCCCTAGAGAGAATTGTGAGAGGAGAAATATATGTGGAAACAATTAGATCTTGGTGAAGAGGATCCTGGACCAGTTTCGAGGAGCAGTCGTCGATCTCATTGTAAGTAAACTTTGTGATTCTAATAAAAGAAGTACTTTTTTTGTCCCGCCATTTGATGTGTTCAATATTTTTGTTTGATTCATGTTTTATAATGACATCTAACCCACTAATTCATATGTGAAATGCATGTTTGTAGTTCTTCATTTTTCTGTTTGTGAATTTAGTTCAGCCTTGGGAGGAGACTTGTAGTCAAAGAGCAATCGAACGCAAAAGGATTGACACTGGACGCAGAGTTTAAGGTAGAGTTACTAAATATTTTGTCTTGTATTTCTTGTATGAATGTGGGATATAGTCATGGTAGTCTAAAGAGTAGGAGAATTTTAGACGGTTAGATTTTCCTACATGTTGAACCCTAGTGTAGTCCATAGGGGGGTTTTCCCACTATAGAATATGGCTCATGATATTTAATAAGCTTCATAACCAAATTTTATTCAATTTGGATTCAAGCCTGTAAAAACTTCAATGTCACCTTGTTAAGCAATCAATTCAATAAAAATGATCTCAAAACTGACCCTTCAAGGAGTGATATAAGACCAAAGAAGAATTGGTGACAGTATCAACCAAGCTCAAATCACTGCTCTAATCCCTGGGCTTGATATCCAATCTCCTCAACGCAATTGAATTCCTACAAATATTAGCACATGAACTCTTCCTCCTACTCTAGATGATTATATAAAGTAGATCTATCTATGAATACTGAAACGACAATAGACAAGAAAATGTATAACACATTGACATGAAGGGAATAGGCCAATTTGATATTAATTGGAAACCTTAAAATCAAAATTATGATACTTCTCCCAAGATCAAAGGTTTGGTATTTGAATTCTTAACCAAAGAATCAAAAGTTTGATACTTCTAATGTCTGTTGGACAACTGAGAGGAGGGGGGGGTGAATCGGTTGTTACCGTGCTTAAACAATTATGGTTCTTTTAAACTCTTTGTAGAGACACTGAATGATGATCACAATAATGTAGGGAAATAAACAATGGCATTTTCAGCATCATTCACATATATGAGAAACACAGAGACAAATATTTCCCAAGGAAACCCATGCAGGGTAAAAACCTCTTTTTCTTTATATGATAAGTAATAGTTACATTCTTTACAATATCATACATATGAGCACCAACTCATAATGAGGCTACAACCTCAGTTTTGCAAGCTGCAACTTGCTGAGAGCACCAACTCTCTGTTTTCTCTAGCACCCACTAGAAGGAAGCACCAACTCCCTGGTTTCTCTAGCACCAACTAGAAGGAAGCACCAACTCCCTGGTTTCTCTAGCACCAACTACAAGGAAGCACCAACTAACTATGTTCAAGCACCCACTTGAACCTTTGAGGACACCAGTCCTCCCTAGATCCTCCCAACCACCCTGAAATATAAATCTTTGCTACTGAAACTTATTACAGTGATATGATGTTCAACAATGGCTTACCAGACTCTTCACTGTTCTGTTGCATTTCGTTGCTCTGTCTGCCTCATTGCTTTTCTGCACACATCACTTGCGTTGTTTTTTCTTCCTCTTCTTATGCTCTGTGTGCCATGTCCATTCACTACACAGTTCCTTTTCTATTCTATTCAACTGCTGCACTCTCCTCCTTCTTCACACATGAATCACCTTCACCAACAACAACCACACCAAACTCCAATAGCAACAACAACCCCTTCTCTTCTCTGTGTCGTGTATATATAGCTTCTGTGCATCTTCTGCATGCAATATTTTCTATTCTGCATGCTCATACTGCGCCAATCTCTTCCACCTCTCGAGTGCTCTGCGTGATCATCATCGTAACTCTTCAGCTTCTCTGCCCGTTTTCCCACGCGATCAGCATCACTGGATGTTATGTTGAGATTCCTCAGCCTCTCTGGCAGTTGAGACTCTTCGTCTTCTCTTTGACAGTCGAGCTCACCTTCTCTGTTTCAGTTATAGGCTTCCACGCTCATCCATCTATCGATCCCTTCTAAGAATATTCTTCCTTCACTTGGACATAGCTTGGAGACTCTTCATATCCTTTGGCGATCACACAGGGGTCTCTTCAAATTCTCTAGCAGATGCCATCAATGGTTTCTGGTAGTTTCACTGTGTCATGCATTAGTACCCCTCTGATCAACACTTGATCTGACGGTTCATATTACATCGCGATTTCACATATCGCGATATTGGTATTCCTGTTGTCAATAATCTTTGACATGTCCAACTCTCGATCCCCGATGCCTCTCTATTGACTGGAATCAACGGTCCAGATCAAATCTTGATCTGACGGCTCAGATTACATCGTGATTTCACATATCATGAAATCGGGATTCCTGTGGTGAATGTTCTTTGACAACTTCAACACTCGATCCTCGAAACTCCGACGTGGTGTCCATCTACTGACGTCACACGTGGATTGACACGTGTTGAATACTGCCATGTGTCACTCTGATTCGTGACTTACATGTGCCTGAAATGTTGAATCAGTCTGACACTTGTCAATACCTGGTTGTGACACGTGTTTCTAGCTGACGTGGTCTGCTGACGTGAGTCGCGTCGACGATCTAGATCACATCTTGATCTGACGGTTCAGATTACTCTGGGATTTTTCATATCGAGAAATCGGGATTCCTGTTGCATTGTTTCTTTGACATTTCCAACATGCGATCCTTGAAACTTCGATCAACGGTTCAGATGTGATCTTGATTTGACGACTCAGATTACGCCGGGATTTTTCATATCGAGAAATCAGGATTCCTGTTGCATTTTTTCTTTGACATTTCCAACATGCGATCCTCGAAACTCCGATCAACGGTTCAGATGTGATCTTGAGTTGACAACTCAGATTATGCCTCTAACTTCAATTATCCCTCCAGCTAAGCTCGTGGTCCATGTGACCTCCCCCTATATGACCGCAACCAAACCTCCTCATCGGGGTTTCAGACTTTCCAATGTCAAAACTTGTATGTCCTCAAGATTCGTGATCCCTCGAATCTCGACGCGCTCTTTACGCACTAGCTCTTCTGGCTAGGCTCCTGGCCCATATGACCGTTATCCCCATGACCGCAGTCTTACCACTTGTCGGGGTTTCGAGCTTTTCAATGCCGCAATGCATTGGCTCACGGGATTCCCGATATGTGAAACCCCGATGAGTCAACCCTCCTTTCAGGATTTCACCTTGGATTTTCCCGATGGTAAACCTCATGCAGCTCCTGTCCGATTTGACGGCTGACAGGATTTCTGAATGAGATCCAACGACTCTCGATCTCTCCCTTCTATAGGCTTCTCTTAAGCTCCTCCTGGACGTAGAAACCAATGGTCCAGATCTTCTTCTTCAGCCGATCTGACGGCGGCTGTGCTCCCTCCTGAGCTTTGCACACTTTCCTCCCAACCTTGGGAGAATTACAAGTTCTCAAAGGCCTCGACCTTTGTCTTCCTTCTCCTCTGCGAACTCCTGTATCTTGAGCTTTGCTGCACACGTTCTCCTCGACACTGTTCCTCCTGAGCTTTCACTTCTGAATCTTGTTTTTCCATCGATGCACACTCTGATCCTGCCATCTTCACTGTTGTACTTGCCATCAATGACAAGCATACACTACATGTTAAACATTTGCCAACAATATCCCCCTTTGGCATTGATGGCAACTAAGGCACCCAAATTCTTTTCTCCCCCTTTGACAACAATGTCAAAGAAGAGACATGCTCCCCCTGAGCTATTGCAGTAATTTTAGGAGGCATTAGATATTCAAACAATACGAATCTCCCCCTAACAAAATGGACTCTTTTAGGTGTGAAATGAAATGACACCCAACTTCTGTCTGATATATTCAAACGGTGTCTTGGCTAGGGGATTAGTAAAGATGTCTGCAATTTGTTCTGTAGTGGGAATGTAATGAACCTAAACAATCTGATTGGTGACCTGCTCTCTTAGAAAATGATATTTTATGGGAATATGTTTTGTCTTGGAGTGGAAGACAGGATTTTTAGACACACTGATGGCACTAGTGTTATCACAATGAATTGGGATCGGTGCAGTGTATTTTA